>JZKD02S0137210.1:11027-23899 GCA_000966675.3 Picea glauca
TCACTTCCTTTGTCCTCTAAAGACTGAATATTTTCTGCATTTACACTTACCAAATTTATCTCAAGCAGTTTACAATTTTCTTCTGCAAGAAGTTTGGCAAGGCCTTGACCTTTCACAAGTTTTGCCGGCTTGATCTCAACATCAAATTCAATTAAATTTTCTATACACTTACTCCTTTTTCCATCTACGTCGAGCTGTATAAGCACATATTTAACTGAACTAGAAGGTACATAAGCTATTACCTTGGCTTGAAGGATGTAAAATCTGAAGGATTTTAATGACTTGATGAGTGCATATGCTTGTTTTTCCAATAGTTCATACTTCACTTCAACATCTCTCAAGAATTTACTAAAGAAGGCAACTGGCTGCTCCTGATCATCAACATTTCTCTGCAATAATACTGCTGCAATTGTGTCTTTTGAAGCAAATGAAAAGATATAAAACTCCTTGTCGAAGTCAGGGCTGATTAAAACAGGGGCTATCATAATGGATTCTTTGATAGCATTGAAGGAGTGTTTAGCTTCTTCATTCCATCTTACTTTTGAGTTCTTTCTTAACATAGAGGTGATATTCTTTGTAAGTTCTCCAAAGTTGGATATAAACCTCCTGATAAAGTTTATAGTTCTGAGGAAAGACTGAATGTCCTTTTTTGATCTAGGAAGAGACAAATTTTTAATGGCTTCTACTCTTTTTGGATCAATCCTCGCCCCATTAGTTGAAACAATATGTCCAAGTAATTTCCCTTCTTTGAGTGCAAAATTAGATTTCTTAGGATTAAGAGAAATGCCATACCTTCGACATTTTAGGAATGTATTTCTCAAGTGATGAAAATGATGTTCATGGCTGCTTGAAAAAATAGTAATGTCATCAAGATATATCAAGACGAATTTGTCTTTCTCCCCAATGAATTCAATGTCCATTGCTCGCTGGAATGTCGCTCCCACATTCATCAATCCAAAAGGCATATTTCGGTACCTAAATGTACCCCACGGAGTAGTAAAGGCAGTCTTTTCTCTATCTTCCGGATGGACAACAATCTGGTTGTATCCAAAAAACCCATCAATAAAGGACTTCACCTTTGATCCTGACACCTTCTGTAAAATATGTTCCATCTTAGGCAACGAGTAGTTGTCTTTCCTAGAGCACTTATTCAGATTTCTGAAATCCACATAGAGTCTGATCTCTCCATTTTTCTTTCTGACAGGTACAAGATTAGCAATCCAATATGAGTACCCGAGAGGTATAATAATGTGGGCATCCAATAGCTTCTTGATCTCCTTTTCCATGGTAGGCAACAACATAGGACTGAAAGATCTAAGTTTCTTCCTAAATGGTTTTGTCTATTTGTTTAGGGGAATCTTGTGATGAATTACTTTAGTGTTGAATGTATTTAAGTCATCATATTGCCAAGAAAAGATGTCAGCAAATTCTTTTAACAACTCACTGTAATCAACCTTTTGTTTTTCAGTAAGATGTGAAGCTAAGTTGACATATTTAGGATTTTTTTCACTTGCTACATTATACTGAAAAACTTCTGAGTCTTCTTCCCTCTTTTCTAATTTGACAGCCACATCATTATTATCAAAAATATTTTCTAAAGGAACCAAACCTTTAGGGATTATGTTAGTGGACATTTGTACTATTTCAGGTGGTGCAATTTTTCTTCTGAACTTTGGCTTCTAAGCTTCCTTGCCATGTTCATTTTCCAAATCAATTTGCAAATATGCAAACTCATCTATTACTACAAGAAATCTAGTGAGTTCAACATCATCCTTGAAAACCTTCCAGAATTTTACATTGTCAGGGAGGGATGGCCTATACTTTACTTGAATCTAGTAATTCAATTTAGGGGGTAGAGGAGGTATAAAAGAATAGGCTGACACAACTAATGAATCAGCCAATTTATTCATTGCTCTGGGTACATATGAAATTTTGAAATCTGTAAAAGTATGGATTTCCCTCAAAACTTCATCCCTTGCTGAATGATTAGATCTCCATCTCCGTATACCTGTAATCTCTGAATCTTCATATATTTGGGTACACTTAATCCCAGGAGTTGTGCCTCATACTCTACTATGTTGTTAGTCACTTTAAAATCAAGCTTAAAGGACAAATGAGAAGTTTTCTTTGAAGGAGAAACCAATACCACCCCTGCTCCTGCTGATTCTTTGGTACAAGCACCATCGAAGAACATGGTCCAAAGAACATCTTCTTCTACTTTTGTGGACTGAACTGAGGGCTTCCTAAGCAACAATGAATCTGGTAATGAATCATCAATTTGTAAAATGCAAGATCCCATACCTATGTCAACTGAATAAATAGGATGGTTGGTTGGATTTTGTTCATCACTGATTACATATGTGAGCTGTGACTCCCTGTATAACCTTCTATTTACTCCTCCAAAAATAGGGATAGTAGCATAGGAGAGATCCATTTGAAGAGTTCCACCTAGCCTCTTCATCCACGATCTTGATAACAAACATCCAAATTTAGGTGGGATGTCTGCCACTACAATATCCATAACCATAGTTTTCATAGATGCTTGGGTCAAAGTTACAGCCAAGTCCTTGATCATTTCGATACATTTGACTTTCCGAGAATCAAAAGAGAAAATATTGTGGTAAGACTTAGTAATCTCTAACCCGAGCTCGTCCATGACCACCTTTGGTATTAAGTTGTGAGAAGCACCGGAGTCCAACAAACAATTATGTAGTGTTTTGTCAAGAATGTTCAGAGAGATATAAAAAGGTGGACAACTTTCATATTTGTCTTCTACCATTTGGCCCACAGTAATGGTTGGATTTTCATCATATATATTAAGAATATCAGCAGAAGGAGATATAGATTTTGGGTCCATGGTTTTGAGGATATCTTTCTTGAATGTTTCATTCTTCATTAACTCAATCAAAGGGATGGGGATTTTAATTTTCTGTATTTCAGCTTCAAAATTGAAAGAATAGGAGATTTTATCAAAAACCTTTGCCTCATTTAAAGGAGCTTTCTGAACGCTCTGTTGGTCAGTAGAGGTATGACTTTTCTGAATTTGTTGTTTGACAGAGACAACAATTTTCTTGGGAGGAGCTGGTGCATTCACTTTTGAAGAATCTGATTGTTGATCCTTTGATTTCTGATCTTTTTTCTTAATAGGGGTTGTAGTCTTCTTGGGAGAAGCTGGTGCATTCTGTTGGGTAGTAGTGGACTTTGATCTAAGATTGTATCCATTCTTCTCTTCCATTTGAAACAAGCCATCATCAACAAAACTTTCATTTATCTGTTCAATCATTAATGACTCTTCAGTCATGCTGTGTCAAATAAGATTTCCCTGTCTCCTCTCCCACGCAGTGAATATTATCCTCTCCATCTTCTTGAAAATCACCTTCATCTTTGTCCATCATGACATTTTGAAGACGAGCCTTTATCCTCTGATCCTCAGTAGGATTCCTTTCTCTTTGCAAAATTTGCATTGGCTGATTATTTCTTCTGAAGTTGTTGGGATTTTGATTTGGGTTTCTATTTTCATAATTATATGTAGCCCTTCCCTTGACAAGCTGTGTCACATACCCACTACGCAAATCAAACTTTTTGGTTGATTTCTCAACAATCAGAATCCTCGAAGTCCTATGGGGCTTAGCGAGGGGCAAGTTTCCCTCTTGGGGTCTTGTCCACATGACCCTATATGGTGTCCACGCGCTTAAGCCAGCCAAGAGCTTATCGTCTTTTCATGATTCGAGAAATCTCAATACACGACTTCTACCTTTCCCCATTCAAATCCCTGAAAATTTCGAGGTCTCCAAAGTTTCCCTCCAAAGGGAGATCGACGACCGTAAACCTCCCCTGATCCAATGGTATGGATCCTTCTTTCCCTCTCATGGCCTTTGCATACGACCGCTACTTTTTCCACAATGGGAAATGCCCGTACTTTCAGGTTTTGGGGTTTTGTGATCCCCGATGTCAAGAGTTCCCTGTTCTCTTGAATCCCTGATCTCCGATGAGCCAATTTACCGATATGGTCTCTTAGCGTGTTAGCCCTCTTGGCTAAACTCCTGGCCCACGTGACCACTATCTCACAAGACCGCATCCTTATCTCCTGTCAGGATTTTGGACTTTCCAATGCCGAAATGTACTCGTCCTCAGAATTCGTGATCCGTCGAATCTCGATATGTCGATATAATGACAGCTAGCCCTACAATGGATGCTTTTCACTTTGTCGGGATTTTGGACTTCGCAAATCCGAAGTGTATGGACTTCTTTTCCACGGGATTCCTGACTTCCCGATGGATGACTTTCCTTTCGGGACTTTTCCCGAATGCTTCGACTGTCGCCACGCATCCTCCTAAGATGGACGGTCCTGATTGCTTCTCGCAATTTTGGATTTTTCGTTGCTGAAATATTCTGGCATCTTTTCCCTTCGATCTCCGAAATGCCGATAGGCTCCCAATCTTGCCCATGTGTCCTCCTATGATGGACGACTCATATTGATTCTGGGATTTTCATTATGAAAATTCCCGACCTCATGTCATCGTGACTCCCGATTTCACAAATGTCGATATCCCGATGGCCATGCCTCTTGTCGGTACTTTCAACCTCCTATTCATGAGGGATTAACCCATGCTGATTGCCACCATGTGTCCTCCTAAGATGGATGGTCCTGATCGCTTCTCGCGATTTTGGAGTTTTCGCTGCTGAAATATTCTGGCATCTTGTCCCTTCGATCTCTGAAATGCCGATGGGCTCTTGATCTTTCCCACATGTCCTCCTATGATGGATGGCTCATATTGATTCCAGGATTTTCACTATGAAATTTCCCAACTTCATGTCACTGTGACTCCCAATTTCACGAATGCCAATATCCCGATGGCCACGCCTCTCGTCGGGACTTTCAACCTCCTATTCATGAGGGCTTAACCCTCATGCATCTCTTAACAGATCCAACAACTGTCGGGTTTTTTTCTAGCTAAGATCTAATGGCTCAGATCTGTCCCATGTCGCACACTCTCCCACTGCTTCATGGATGTGGAAAAATCAACGGTCCAGATGTTCTCATGGACCTTGGGGTCTATGATCCTGATTTCCTCGCTATTCTCAAAGATAGAGGAAAGGGGGAAAGGTATGTGACGCCCTTGTTTCTTTCGTCAATCTAATGGTCGTGAATGACCATGGGTCTTCCGACGGAATCTCATCTGTCGATCGATACTTATCCATACGCTGCTACTTTAGGATTTTAAGAGGGTCATTGCTCCTCGGGCAAGGTTATTAAGACTTGCACATTCAAGTGCTTTTTCCAGGTTCTTGGTAAACCTTTCCAAGAAGGGAATCTCTATGAAGAGATCTATTCCGGGGAATTCTTGGAGACAGGTGAGGGGAAACAACTTCCTGAGAATGGACTGGGAGTCTGACTTGGTTCAACTTATGCATAATTAAATTCATTTAACAACATAATCCATGCGTGGTTTTTCTGTCATAAGCATATACAACTACTAGTACTGATCAAAATACCACACAGACATTCTTATAATGAAAACATTCACAATTTCACAGCTTATGGGCATAATCATCAGAATACATATATTTCAAGGTGCCAGAGGCAAAACACTTATAATAAATAACACCAGGGTTAAGAAACTACTGAGAGGGGTGCTCGTTTCCACCCAATCGTAGGCTTAGCGACTCCCAGTGGATTTACCACTAGCCACCCCCGAGCTGAGACCAAAATGCTTTGAGACTACGTCTCTGTTTGCCAGTGACTAGGAGAGAAGGTTGCAATCCTTCCTCTCTGTTATCACTCACTCTACGTAATGCCAGAGTTCTCCCCTCATGTGTGCCCCCTCCCAATCACTTCTACCATACGCCTTATCCTCTTGCGAGGTTGTGTATGGTGTGATTACCCTCGCGCTAGTCAAGCCTGATGGCTCTACGGATGGGCGGTTCACCTCCCCATCCCTCATTAAGCCATCCACCTACCAGCCTACGAGACATTTAATTCGTGGCTAGCGAGCTGCTTTTGGTTCTCCGGGCCAGTGGAGTCCAAATACGGTATCAATTCTTGGCGAAAGTTAACGCCACCTTTCCAGGTGCCTTCCACCACCATCGTGTTCTCTTTTTCTGCACATCCCCTCTCAGTAGTCCTACAATAAAATTTAAAATGTTATTTACATTCATTGACCTTTTCCTCAAGGTCCATTTACATCACATATTCACATTTATGAGTCTGCCATAGTTCTTGGACAGTGCCGTTATTTTTACAAACTGGGGGAAACAGGGTGTTACAATTCCCTCCCGCTTAAGAGGAAAATCGTTCTCGATGTTCTTATCTACTAATATGAATTGCATGTATAGAAGTAAACAATATCGGATATGCCTGTCTTATGGCATCCTCCATTTCCCATGTAGCCTCATCTGGGCCAAAATGCTTCCACTGCACCTTGACTTGTGCAATGGTTCGGTTTCAGAGCGGGGTTTCCTTTCTATCCAATATGCATTGGGGTTTTGGTAGAAATTCTCCATCCGGTTCCACCTGGATCACAGACCAGTCAATTATATGATTAGCATCATGTGCATATTTCTTCAATAATGAAACATGAAAAACATTATGTGCTTTTACTGTGGGAGGAAGTGCTAGCTAATAGGCTACAGGTCCCACTCTATCTAGAACCTCAAAGGGTCCACAATACCAGGGTTCCAACTTGGCACAAGCTCCCATTTTGAGGGAACTCCTTCTGGGCTTAATTCTGAGATATACATGGTCTCCCATTTTGAACTCTCTTGGAGTTCTCTTTTGATCAACATAACTTTTNGAGCTGTGACTCCCTGTATAACCTTCTATTTACTCCTCCAAAAATAGGGATAGTAGCATAGGAGAGATCCATTTGAAGAGTTCCACCTAGCCTCTTCATCCACGATCTTGATAACAAACATCCAAATTTAGGTGGGATGTCTGCCACTACAATATCCATAACCATAGTTTTCATAGATGCTTGGGTCAAAGTTACAGCCAAGTCCTTGATCATTTCGATACATTTGACTTTCCGAGAATCAAAAGAGAAAATATTGTGGTAAGACTTAGTAATCTCTAACCCGAGCTCGTCCATGACCACCTTTGGTATTAAGTTGTGAGAAGCACCGGAGTCCAACAAACAATTATGTAGTGTTTTGTCAAGAATGTTCAGAGAGATATAAAAAGGTGGACAACTTTCATATTTGTCTTCTACCATTTGGCCCACAGTAATGGTTGGATTTTCATCATATATATTAAGAATATCAGCAGAAGGAGATATAGATTTTGGGTCCATGGTTTTGAGGATATCTTTCTTGAATGTTTCATTCTTCATTAACTCAATCAAAGGGATGGGGATTTTAATTTTCTGTATTTCAGCTTCAAAATTGAAAGAATAGGAGATTTTATCAAAAACCTTTGCCTCATTTAAAGGAGCTTTCTGAACGCTCTGTTGGTCAGTAGAGGTATGACTTTTCTGAATTTGTTGTTTGACAGAGACAACAATTTTCTTGGGAGGAGCTGGTGCATTCACTTTTGAAGAATCTGATTGTTGATCCTTTGATTTCTGATCTTTTTTCTTAATAGGGGTTGTAGTCTTCTTGGGAGAAGCTGGTGCATTCTGTTGGGTAGTAGTGGACTTTGATCTAAGATTGTATCCATTCTTCTCTTCCATTTGAAACAAGCCATCATCAACAAAACTTTCATTTATCTGTTCAATCATTAATGACTCTTCAGTCATGCTGTGTCAAATAAGATTTCCCTGTCTCCTCTCCCACGCAGTGAATATTATCCTCTCCATCTTCTTGAAAATCACCTTCATCTTTGTCCATCATGACATTTTGAAGACGAGCCTTTATCCTCTGATCCTCAGTAGGATTCCTTTCTCTTTGCAAAATTTGCATTGGCTGATTATTTCTTCTGAAGTTGTTGGGATTTTGATTTGGGTTTCTATTTTCATAATTATATGTAGCCCTTCCCTTGACAAGCTGTGTCACATACCCACTACGCAAATCAAACTTTTTGGTTGATTTCTCAACAATCAGAATCCTCGAAGTCCTATGGGGCTTAGCGAGGGGCAAGTTTCCCTCTTGGGGTCTTGTCCACATGACCCTATATGGTGTCCACGCGCTTAAGCCAGCCAAGAGCTTATCGTCTTTTCATGATTCGAGAAATCTCAATACACGACTTCTACCTTTCCCCATTCAAATCCCTGAAAATTTCGAGGTCTCCAAAGTTTCCCTCCAAAGGGAGATCGACGACCGTAAACCTCCCCTGATCCAATGGTATGGATCCTTCTTTCCCTCTCATGGCCTTTGCATACGACCGCTACTTTTTCCACAATGGGAAATGCCCGTACTTTCAGGTTTTGGGGTTTTGTGATCCCCGATGTCAAGAGTTCCCTGTTCTCTTGAATCCCTGATCTCCGATGAGCCAATTTACCGATATGGTCTCTTAGCGTGTTAGCCCTCTTGGCTAAACTCCTGGCCCACGTGACCACTATCTCACAAGACCGCATCCTTATCTCCTGTCAGGATTTTGGACTTTCCAATGCCGAAATGTACTCGTCCTCAGAATTCGTGATCCGTCGAATCTCGATATGTCGATATAATGACAGCTAGCCCTACAATGGATGCTTTTCACTTTGTCGGGATTTTGGACTTCGCAAATCCGAAGTGTATGGACTTCTTTTCCACGGGATTCCTGACTTCCCGATGGATGACTTTCCTTTCGGGACTTTTCCCGAATGCTTCGACTGTCGCCACGCATCCTCCTAAGATGGACGGTCCTGATTGCTTCTCGCAATTTTGGATTTTTCGTTGCTGAAATATTCTGGCATCTTTTCCCTTCGATCTCCGAAATGCCGATAGGCTCCCAATCTTGCCCATGTGTCCTCCTATGATGGACGACTCATATTGATTCTGGGATTTTCATTATGAAAATTCCCGACCTCATGTCATCGTGACTCCCGATTTCACAAATGTCGATATCCCGATGGCCATGCCTCTTGTCGGTACTTTCAACCTCCTATTCATGAGGGATTAACCCATGCTGATTGCCACCATGTGTCCTCCTAAGATGGATGGTCCTGATCGCTTCTCGCGATTTTGGAGTTTTCGCTGCTGAAATATTCTGGCATCTTGTCCCTTCGATCTCTGAAATGCCGATGGGCTCTTGATCTTTCCCACATGTCCTCCTATGATGGATGGCTCATATTGATTCCAGGATTTTCACTATGAAATTTCCCAACTTCATGTCACTGTGACTCCCAATTTCACGAATGCCAATATCCCGATGGCCACGCCTCTCGTCGGGACTTTCAACCTCCTATTCATGAGGGCTTAACCCTCATGCATCTCTTAACAGATCCAACAACTGTCGGGTTTTTTTCTAGCTAAGATCTAATGGCTCAGATCTGTCCCATGTCGCACACTCTCCCACTGCTTCATGGATGTGGAAAAATCAACGGTCCAGATGTTCTCATGGACCTTGGGGTCTATGATCCTGATTTCCTCGCTATTCTCAAAGATAGAGGAAAGGGGGAAAGGTATGTGACGCCCTTGTTTCTTTCGTCAATCTAATGGTCGTGAATGACCATGGGTCTTCCGACGGAATCTCATCTGTCGATCGATACTTATCCATACGCTGCTACTTTAGGATTTTAAGAGGGTCATTGCTCCTCGGGCAAGGTTATTAAGACTTGCACATTCAAGTGCTTTTTCCAGGTTCTTGGTAAACCTTTCCAAGAAGGGAATCTCTATGAAGAGATCTATTCCGGGGAATTCTTGGAGACAGGTGAGGGGAAACAACTTCCTGAGAATGGACTGGGAGTCTGACTTGGTTCAACTTATGCATAATTAAATTCATTTAACAACATAATCCATGCGTGGTTTTTCTGTCATAAGCATATACAACTACTAGTACTGATCAAAATACCACACAGACATTCTTATAATGAAAACATTCACAATTTCACAGCTTATGGGCATAATCATCAGAATACATATATTTCAAGGTGCCAGAGGCAAAACACTTATAATAAATAACACCAGGGTTAAGAAACTACTGAGAGGGGTGCTCGTTTCCACCCAATCGTAGGCTTAGCGACTCCCAGTGGATTTACCACTAGCCACCCCCGAGCTGAGACCAAAATGCTTTGAGACTACGTCTCTGTTTGCCAGTGACTAGGAGAGAAGGTTGCAATCCTTCCTCTCTGTTATCACTCACTCTACGTAATGCCAGAGTTCTCCCCTCATGTGTGCCCCCTCCCAATCACTTCTACCATACGCCTTATCCTCTTGCGAGGTTGTGTATGGTGTGATTACCCTCGCGCTAGTCAAGCCTGATGGCTCTACGGATGGGCGGTTCACCTCCCCATCCCTCATTAAGCCATCCACCTACCAGCCTACGAGACATTTAATTCGTGGCTAGCGAGCTGCTTTTGGTTCTCCGGGCCAGTGGAGTCCAAATACGGTATCAATTCTTGGCGAAAGTTAACGCCACCTTTCCAGGTGCCTTCCACCACCATCGTGTTCTCTTTTTCTGCACATCCCCTCTCAGTAGTCCTACAATAAAATTTAAAATGTTATTTACATTCATTGACCTTTTCCTCAAGGTCCATTTACATCACATATTCACATTTATGAGTCTGCCATAGTTCTTGGCCAGTGCCATTATTTTTACAAACTGGGGGAAACAGGGTGTTACAACTCCCTCCCCCTTAAGAGGAACATCGTCCTCGATGTTCTTATCTACTAATATGAATTTCATGTATAGAAGTAAACAAGATCGGATATGCCTGTCTCATGGCATCCTCCATTTCCCATGTAGCCTCATCTGGGCCAAAATGCTTCCACTGCACCTTGACTTGTGCAATGGTTCGGTTCCGGAGCGGGGTTTCCTTTCTATCCAATATGCATTGGGGTTTTGGTAGAAATTCTCCCTTCGATTCCACTTGGATCACAGACCAGTCAATTATATGATTAGCATCATGTGCATATTTCTTCAATAATGAAACATGAAAAACATTATGTGCTTTTACTGTGGGAGGAAGTGCTAGCTGATAGGCTACAGGTCCCACTCTATCTAGAACCTCAAAGGGTCCACAATACCAGGGTGCCAACTTGGCACAAGCTCCCATTTTGAGGGAACTCCTTCTGGTCTTAATTCTAAGATATACATGGTCTCTCATTTTGAACTCTCTTGGAGTTCTCTTTTGATCAACTTAACTTTTCTATCGGTTTTGAGCGACCTTCAGATTTTGTTTTATCTGAGTCACTTGCTGTTCCATTTCTCTTAGCATGTCGGGTCCAAAAGAAATCCTATTTACAGGATTACTCCAGCTGATTGGAGTATTACATGACCTACCATAGAGGACCTTGAAGGGACTCATCTTTAAGGATTCTTGGTAGCCGTTGTTGTAGGCGATTTCTACCAATGGTATGTAGTCTTCCCATTTCTTGGGTTGATGCATTACATGCATCCTTAACATATCCTCTAGTATTTGATTCACTCTTTATGTCTATCCATCGGTTTGAGGGTGATAGGCGGTACTAAACAACAATTTGGTCTCTAAACCCGCCATCAGCGATTTCCAAAAATTTGAAGTAAATTTTGTGTCTCTGTCAGATATTATCTCTCTCGGGATACCGTGCAGTCGGAACACCTCTTTCATGAATATTTGGGTGATATCTATCGCCTTGCAGGTTGATTTGACAGGGATGAAATGAGAATACTTGCTCAGTTTATCCACCACCACCATAATGGCATCATTCTGTTTGGTCGAAGTTGGTAATCCAGTGACAAAATCCATGGAGATGGTTTCCCATTTCCATTCTGGGATGGGTAGAGGGTGTAATAGTCCTACTAGGTGTCGATGTTCTACTTTAACCTGTTGGCACTCTATACATTGGGCCAAAAATTTGGCTATGTCTTTCTTCAATCCAGGCCAATAAAATTGCTTCCGGGTGGCAGTGATCATTTTTTGGTATCCTGGGTGACCAGTGTATGGTCTTTTATGTAGTTCATCCATGATGAATCTCTTCAAGTCGTCACGATTTGGAATGTACATTCTATCTCTTTAGGTGAGCAGACCTTCTTTGGTCATCTAGTAGCCTTCATATTTTACTCCAGCGGGTTCTTGTTGTAGGTACAGGGTCATAGTTTGAACGAAGGGATCTGTCTCCTGTGCATTTCTGACCCTATTCTTGACATCTGTCTCACAGGTACTCATTGTTGCCAGGTGAATTGTTTTCATGCTTCTGCTAAGGGCATCGGCCACCCTATTTTCCTTCCCTTTGATGTGTTTGATTTCAAAATCAAATTCGCTAAGGAGGGCCATCCGCCTAGCTTCTCTAGCATTGAGCTTTGGTTGATCGGACAAATACCTTAATCCATAGTGATCTGTCATAAGTACAAATTTTCTTCCCAATAGGTAATGCCTTCATATTTTTAAGGCATGCACTATGGCAGCCACATAGTTGACCTCATGTTCATTCAATTTTCGGGATTCATAGCAGATCACCTTTCCTTCCTGCATAAGGACTCCTCCGAGCCCTTCCTTACAGGCATCTGTGCACACAAGGAAGTCAGCTTCTGGGTCAACGATTTTCAACACGGGTGCATGTGTTACTAGATGTTTCAAGGTTTGAAATCTTTCTTCACATTGCTATTTCCACATGAATTTTGTCCCCTTCTTCTGGAGGGCAGTGATTGGACAACCAATCTTGGAGAATCCTTTTATAAATCACCTATAGTATCCCGCCTATCCCATAAAGGATCTGATGTCTGAGACATCCTTTGGAGTAGGCCATTCCATGATAGACCTGATCTTGTCAGGATCTACTGCTACCCCTTCCTCGGACAGAACATGTCCCAAGTA
>JZKD02S0137221.1:0-12878 GCA_000966675.3 Picea glauca
GCTTTAATACTAATTCAAAGTCGTATTCTTGGAACAATAGGAGCCACATGCATATCCTTCCCCCCAACACTAGCTTGTTGACTAGATATCTCAGCACATAATGGTCTGTGTACATCTTAAAGTGTGAGCCTAGTAAGTAGTGTTTGAACTTCTCTAGCGCATAGACCATAGACAAGCCCTCACGTTCTATTGTGGTATAGTTTTTTCCGTTGTTTATAGTTTCCTACTTGCAAACGTGATTGGGCGATCTATGTCTCTCTCACATGGTTGTGGAAAGATCATGCCTAATTCTATTGATGATGCATCCACATGTACATGAAACTCCTTGTTCCAGTCTGGGAAAATTAAGATCGGCACAGTTACTAACTTTTGTTTCAGTGTGTATAGTCCTTTCTAACAATCGTCATTCCACTGGAACTTCGCTTCTTTTTTTAGTAATTTCTCCATTGGTGTTGTAATCTATGTATATATTTTGATAAATTTTCTGTAATACCCTATATGACCCAATGTTGCACACAAATATTTGACTGATGTGGGTCGATGTAAGTCTAGAATAACTGCAATCTTTGTTGGATCAACTATTAGGCCTTGTTTGCATACCACATGTCCCAATAATATTTTGAACAATGTGCAAAAAATACACTTCTTTAGATTTAAGGATATCTGATGTTGTCGACACTTATCCAACATAAATCTTAGCAATTCAACATGATATCGTAGCAGGCTAAATACAACCCAGTCATCCATGTAGACTTCGGGAAACTTATGAATAAAATCCTTAAACACTGCGACAACTACTCTTGAAAATACCGCAGGTGCATTCTTTAACCCAAATGACATCAATGTGTATTTAAAACTTCCCCATTTTGTCGTGAATGTAGTCTTATGTTTATCTTCCTATGTAATTCGTATTTGATGGTAGCCTGAGAAACCATCTGTGAATGAATAGGCTTATTTTCCGCCTATGTTTTCAAGTACTTCATCTATAAATGGTGTTGGGAATGGATCATGCAGGCATGCATCATTCAATTTTCTCAAGTCAATGCATATTCTTAAACCCCATGTTTTCTTGTTCTACACCACCATGGGACTTGTCCATTCTGATTCCTCAACCAGTTTGATGACTCCTACTTTTAGCATGTGCTCTTATTCCTCATTTACCTTTTATTTATATCTTGGTTTCAATCTGTAGGGTCTTTGTTTCACTGTTTTAGTGCCTGGTTTCAGTGGGATTCTCATCTCCCCTAGCTCGCCTGCTATCCCTTTCATCTCTGAGAATGTAATTGAGAATAAGTCTTGGTATTGACACATTAGATCTGCTATCTTTTATAAGGTTTCATCATCCTAGTAATATCCTATATGTGCAAACTTAGGGTTTTCCTTTGTCCCAATATTGAATTTTCATATCTTGACTGGCTAGATGTAGGTTGTGGATTCCATATCTAGGCCCTCTACTATTCGTTCCCCCTCTATTTCTGGTACTTGGATATTGTGTAGATCTTCATCATATTGATCCTCCTATGTCACATTGTAACATTCCAATAACTCGTGAATCATCATAGAGGCATTGTGTGTGTTGCATACATATATTACTTCCATTGATTCTTCAGTGGCGATTTTCTGTTTAATCTCATAAAGCGTTGTACTTATTAGGGGTGACTCATTCTGAAAGGTAAATGTTACCTGGAATATTTGAGTTATGTAATCCTAGTCTGTTGTTTCTCTCTGCATCTCCAGTTCTAGGTACCAGTTCTTTGGTATGGTGTCAAGGGTATGTATGAACTGGTGTGTCCATTATTTCCTTGGTATTGAATTCCATGATTTTTCACACTACACAACATGATATATTGGGTTTCCTTCCCCGATATACTTCTGCATCATGTCTCCCACATGAGTATTGAATCTCGCTTGTATTAGTGTCCTACATTGTTTCCAGTATTTTATGTTTTCTTTATGTGTCTCCCACCATCTGGTTGGGGTGGCCTTCAATACAATGTCCAATGTTAGTAGCCTCTGTTGTTCTGGTACCTATTCCTCGAATTTTTGTACAATTGTTTTTATATATGTCTACCCATCATACGTAGGTGGGTCTCATAGTTCTATTCCAATCCAGCATACTGTTTTGGTCATGTGTGCACATTTCTGTGTTAAGACTTCATGCATCTTCTACTGCCAATTTTTCATACCTTCTTCTGAGTCTGATGTACACAAACTGATGCTTATCCAACTCAATACACCATCTATAGTGGGGTTAACACAGTAATCCATCCTCGCAGTCATGTTATATAGATTGTTAGTTTCATCTCCCTTCGCTGGTTCTATATACCTCCTTCCTTCTGTTGGGTCTAATGGCGCAATAAATTTCAACTTTCCTACTTCAAATGTCATCTCTCTCCTTTTCATATTGATAATGACTTGGTTATCGAAGGCCCATTCTAGTCCCATTAATTTTGGGTATGGTTGGTTGTCGTCCACAATCTCAATAACTTCAAAATCTATGACACTGTGCACTACATATATATTCACATGCATTCTTGTTAATCAACCGAGAGGTACTATTTTTTATTGGTTTTCTAATATCAATTGAATGAGTGACCAAACTAACTTGGGTTTCCCCACCATTTCCCATGTCTTCTTAGGTAACACGTTCACATCAGATCCCAAGTCTCATATCACATTGGCTATGTCGTATTCTCTTATCTACGCACTGAACCTGAACTCTCAATTGGTTCTTTTCTTGCACAGTGGTTGGTTCACTACTTTACTTTTAGTATGGGTTGACTTTCCTTGTGCGCAGTGATCGATCATAGATATTAATGTATGCAATGTATTTTCATCCCCGACCAGCTCTAGGAAATTCTTCAAAAAAATTCCTAATGTACTTACCTTCTACAGTGATCCTTTAGTCCTGGCCCGACCATTAGTGGGAAGCATATCCACCATATGTGGTGCAAAAGATGTTGACGCTTCCCACTATTGTCGTAATACTTCCTCCCTCATCTGTTTTTAGGTCTATTTTCCGTCTTGTGGGTCGAATGTCAGCATGGATACTGTTGATTTCTTTACCCATTTCTCATCATATTTCCTTATATTGGTTGCATCTATCCCTATTTTGGTTCCTCCATGTGCAATGAATGTTATTTTGGGTCCTTCGTCCCATATATCAACTGATATATTTTGAATGTTTGGGTTCTAGTTTTGATTACCTCTGGCCTGCCACTTTTCTAGCAATTGTGGACAGTCCTTTGTTACATGTTCTAACACCCAAAAATAAGTGCATGTTGTGTAGGGTTTTTTGAAATCCCATGCTAGGTGTCTTGGTTGGTTACAATTATAGCATATTATGGGACCTCTTCCTCCTCTCCCAAATTTTTCTCTACCTTGACCCCTACTAAATCCTTCTTGGTTTCATTGATTAAACCCTCTTTGATTATTATATTTCCCTCCCCCTTCTGTTGTAGTATTCTCCTCCTGGATTATGTACATATAATATGTGCGCTCCCTCGTCAGATTAAATGCACAAGAATCCTTCTCTTCATGGCTCATTGATTTGAAAAATCTACATAACAATATTCTTGGGGTACTCTGATATTTCTGTAATAACTGGAACTCATGGGGGTTATGTCCCCATTTCTTGCATATCCTGTAGTATCCTCTTCCTGGTAGTGGGTTTGGTGCTCCAAATGCTAAGTACTACACAAAGGTCAGACATTCGTCTTTATGGTGACCTTCAGTCCTACACTTGGTGCACCATACTTGTTCCCATTTCTTTTTCTCCTTCATTATTTTTTCCAATTGAATTGTTAATGCAACTAGTTGGTTATGTATATGTGCCATTCCGATGTTATCTCTGACCGGAGAGGCTTCCAACTTCATAGCAATATCCAACGCCTTAGACTACGATGTAACCTTTTGTTGTAATAAAGGACTACATATGTGAGGTATCAAGCCCACAATAAACCAATCTCTATGTTGATCAAGTATTTGGAATGTTAATCTACCCATCACATATTTGAATCCATAATCAAACTCCCATACTGAGTCAGTCTGTACTTTCTTGATCTCCTTGAGCTTGGTAATGTACTGTGACTCAAAATTTGGTTTCTAGAATTATTTTAATAATGCTTGTGTGATCTCTGCTAATGTCCATGTTTGACCTAGTGGCATGGTACTATGGATATTCATGTACCAAACTAGCACACACCCTCTAAAGGTTGTTTCCAACTACGCGATCTTTGCACTTTCATCTTGGACATTCTTTGCAGTCCAAATGGTTTCACATACAAACAAATGTTTTTCTATTTCTTCTGATCCAATTCCTTTTAACTCTGGTAATATTAGTGTGTTATCTACCCCTACCATGTTACTGTGTGTAGGACCCCTTCCTAGTGATACTACTCGATTCTAATTAATTGTAAAGCTACTATTTCTCTGGTTTTTGTTTCTCTGACTTCCTCTACTAATTACAAGTGCTCTAGAGAGGTATTCAAACATTTTATTAGATTCAGGTGATGTACACGAGGTTTTGGTTTCGACCCAAGACTCGGCTCGGGAAGGACTTACGGGTTCCTCTATAACTGGACTGAACTAGATATCTTCTTCTTCTCCCTCTATCTGTTGTATTTCTATGATATAGATATATGCACAATGTTCTGGGTACTCATTGCACCGCTCTCTCTTCTTAGCCGCATTTCTCAACTTCTTGTACCTTCTCCCACTACGCATAACTCCAAATTCATCTTCTCCTATTGATATCCATTCCTCTTTCTCCTGCACTCTTAGTGTTCCCTTCCTTTTTCCATTTTTCCTACCCTCATATCATCTCCCAATCAACAACCCTATTCCCTCTGTGTGTGAAAAGTTCTTTATCTATCTGACTCCATCGTCATCACTTACTTGTCACATAGCAACATTTTTATCCAGGTAGCTAACGACTTTATGAATCTTACTCACGAACCTTTAACGAAGTCTCTTTTCGTGACACTATAAGCCTCAGTACAGTCTATGGAAATTTTTGTTATGTATCCTCCCAATATACTATCCAGCCAAAATTCAACTGCGCGGTAATTCCTGTTGTCTACTGAGTCCACTTGTCCCACTAGTTCAAGAGTCCAGTTCTTTGGTGTGGTTGGTCTGTGTCTACCAGTATTTTCCACAAATCTTTCCAGCTATTTTGCTAAAAGGTTTGGGAATTCACTGCAAAATATCTCATGCAAGTCGGTGTACACATACCTTTGTATCCATTGTCTGTTCTTTAGCCGAGGGTTTTTATTCTCCTTCTTGACAAATTATTTTTCCTTTTGTTCCAGCCATTTGGTTATCTCCTTCCTTTTTGGTCTCAAAACATTCCCTCACTTCTAAATTCCAGGTCCTGACAACATAACCATTTGTTGGTTCACACACAGGTAGGTTCAAGACCCTGGGTTCAAGTTACTTAGTCCAACAAAACCCTACAGACACCAGCCATTTTGGCATCACCTGCATGCAGGTGAAGTCTCACCCGAGGTATATTTATGGGAAATGTAGGAACCAAGATTCTGCAACGTTGAGGGAAATATTCAAAACCCACTTTCTCATACCTACAGGATCCTCTCCCGCACCAGATCCTTATTACCCTGGACTGATTACATATTTATATATGCACATATACCCATATTCATTATATTTAGTGGTTAAACATACAATTATGGTTACTATGCATTAATATATTATCAACACAATTAAAGATAATCATGCATTCACATTAAGGCCATGAATTAACATCTAAGCATACAATTCTACACAAGTTTACCATGGTTCACCCAACTCTTGGCTACATCCATAAAAGGTCGACTTATTTATTATATTTAAGTGTCTTGGTTGCGCTTTGCGCTACAATGGATGCTTAGCACTCAATTCTCCTCACATCTGCAATTTCTTACAACGATCTGCACTCTAAGCTCTCACTGTACTATTCTCTCTCTCTCTCTCACTCTCTCTCTCTCTATGTGTGTGTGTGTGTCTCCTCATTTCCCGACCCCCATTACATATTTATACATTATGATAATGGCCTTTAGACACCTCATTCTGAGTTGGATACGACTCATGCTTAGCTAGTGACAACTCATTATGAGTTGGATACAACTCATGCTTAGCTGGTTTTCCTGGGTTTTGTGCTAGTTGTTCTTTCTTGTCCCTTGTATTCTCCTCTTTCTTCTCTCTTCTTTCTTGATCTTCTTGTTCTTCTCCTTCCTTTTCCCTTACTATTCCTTTTCTTTGTACCTCGTCTTTTCTCAAAGTTCCATCCCCAAAAATTCCTTCCCAATAAATAATGTTGAACAATTTGGAAATGGAGAGATCACAAACCATTTATCCAAAGAAATGCTTGAAGATAATTCAGTTACAAGTTCGGGAGAGACCCCTTTTAATACAATCTTCCCACTACCCTCTTCATTGACATAGTGGTGAGTGATTAATACATGTAACTAGTGCCTCTCCATTAACTTATAAATGACTCATTAATATGAGTAATATGAACTAACTTAATGAGAAGGCATTGTGACCTTAACAAAAAATATATGTCATGTAAAATATATTTTGTATATAGCTTCACAACATATTGGTTTTCCACTTCTTAACCTCCACTTTGGAATAAATATGGAAGGTGTGCTTAGAGAAAGTAACAAACAATAGCTTTGATTCCTTCCTCGAATATGTAAATAAGCCAACATTTAACTTAACATGGACAGTGGTTTTGGAGTCTCTTACACTGAACTTGACGAACATTTTGTTGAAGATGTCAATAAACTATGGAACAATCTATCTCAAGCCTTTTCAAATATTTGTATCATATTGGGTAGAGCCTCATGTAGACAACATCCTTGGAGTCCCCTCAAGTTCCATGATGTGAGGACTTGGTCTTGATCAATGTGAATATCAACTACCAAAAATCATGTTGGCATCTATCATGTTTATCTACGTTCTAAAATAAAGTTTGCATGATGTGGAGCCAAGAAGAGAGGTTATCATTGTTGATATTTCTAACAATAATTTAGGCACTAATAGTTTATTGTCCATCTTGAATGGTTGTTGAATAATGATAAGAGTGAGTTGGGACTAAGGTTGTGGTTTTACTTGTTATTGATGGGTGTTGAGTTGTTGGAACATAGTTATGATATCATGCACCATTTTAACATGGAAATCATGTTGTTTTGGTTGAGTAACAAAGGGTTTCCAACAATAGACATTGTTGCTCCTACATTTGTTTAGCTTAAGACTAGGGGAAGACCGTTGAAGTCTTCAAAGTTTCTTGATTCATTGGATTTTAAAATAGGAGGATCCATGGGACTTGGAAAATGATAGAATGTGAAGTGCTTTATGAACAAAAATAGGGATCCATGGGTTACACGTGAATATGAAGAAAATTTGAAAATCAAGGGCCAAAAATGACTAAAAAGTGTAATTTACCATTTTGAAATCCTCTTTAGGAGAGAAATTTGATTTACCACCATAATCCCACAATTTGGAGAGATTAAAGAGAAAACTCTAGGTAGGAAGAAGTTTTAAAGGAGGATGAAATGAAGAATATCTTGAGAGGACCCAACCTTAAGGCTCGGAAACCAAATTGTTAGGTTAAACTTGACTCGATGAAATAGTCAAAGTTGTGAGGTTAACAATAGTCGTTTCAGGCACATGGTTTTGGTAAACTATGGTTTTAGAGCCCATGGATTTCATTTTATGAAAGCCTTTAAAAGGTTAGTGATACTCCATTGTAATGTGTTGAGAGTTGAGCGGTGAAGGCTCACTTGACCATGGCCAAGAGGTTGGCCAATTTGGCTGGGTTTGGTCAAGGAATTAATATATCTATTAGTTGGTTTTTCCTGGTTTGGGTTTCCCAAGACTCTCTCGTGAGAGTGGTTTGATGATGAAGAAATATGGAGTGCCCTGTGACATAGTTGTTGTAGTACATATCTATGGTTTCAACAGAAGAAATCCCATGAGGAGAAGTGCATGTATGACCCGCCTAGAAGACTATTCCATGAATGAATGAAAATTTGGAAAAGGTTCAAGGAAATGAAGGATATAATGATGGTTTTGGTGGTGGTGGAAAAGGAAAATCCCTAGACGATTAGCTTGCATGATGTCACTAGTCTTGGCATANTAACTCTGGTAATATTAGTGTGTTATCTACCCCTACCATGTTACTGTGTGTAGGAACCCTTCCTAGTGATACTACTCGATTCTAATTTATTATAATGCTACTATTTCTTTGGTTGTTGTTTCTCTGACTTCCTCTACTAATTACAAGTGCTCTAGAGAGGTATTCAAACATTTTATTAGATTCAGGTGATGTACACGAGGTTTTGGTTTCGACCCAAGACTCGGATCGGGAAGGACTTACGGGTTCCTCTATAACTGGACTGAACTCGATATCTTCTTCTTCTCCCTCTATTTTTTGTACTTCTATGATATAGATATATGCACAATGTTCTGGGTACTCATTGCACCGCTCTCTCTTCTTAGCCGCATTTCTCAACTTCTTGTACCTTCTCCCACTATGCATAACTCCAAATTCATCTTCTCCTATTGATATCCCTTCCTCTTTCTCCTGCACTCTCAGTGTTCCCTTCCTTTTTCCATTTTTCCTACCCTCATATCATCTCCCAGTCAACAACCCTAGTTCCTCTGTGTGAAAAGTTATTTATCTATCTGACTCCATCGTCATCACTTACTTGTCACATAACAACATTTTTATCCAGGTAGCTAACGAATTTATGAATCTTACTCATGAACCTTTAACGGAGTCTCTTTTCGTGACACTATAAGCCTCAGTACAGTCTATGGAAAATTTTGTTATGTATCCTCCTAATATACTATCCAACAAAAATTCAACTGCACGATAATTCCTATTGTCTACTGAGTCCACTTGTCCCACTAGTTCAAGAGTCCAGTTCTTTGATGTGGTTGGTCTGTGTCTACCAGTATTTTCCACAAATCTTTCCATCTATTCTGCTAAAAGGTTTGGGAATTCACTGCAAAATATCTCATGCAAGTCGGTGTACACATACCTTTGTATCCATTGTCTGTTCTTTAGCCGAGGGTTTTTATTCTCCTTCTTGACAAATTATTTTTCCTTTTGTTCCAGCCATTTGGTTATCTCCTTCCTTTTTGGTCTCAAAACATTCCCTCACTTCTAAATTCCAGGTCCTGACAACATAACCATTTGTTGGTTCACACACAGGTAGGTTCAAGACCCTGGGTTCAAGTTACTTAGTCCAACAAAACCCTACAGACACCAGCCATTTTGGCATCACCTGCATGCAGGTGAAGTCTCACCCGAGGTATATTTATGGGAAATGTAGGAACCAAGATTCTGCAACGTTGAGGGAAATATTCAAAACCCACTTTCTCATACCTACAGGATCCTCTCCCGCACCAGATCCTTATTACCCTGGACTGATTACATATTTATATATGCACATATACCCATATTCATTATATTTAGTGGTTAAACATACAATTATGGTTACTATGCATTAATATATTATCAACACAATTAAAGATAATCATGCATTCACATTAAGGCCATGAATTAACATCTAAGCATACAATTCTACACAAGTTTACCATGGTTCACCCAACTCTTGGCTACATCCATAAAAGGTCGACTTATTTATTATATTTAAGTGTCTTGGTTGCGCTTTGCGCTACAATGGATGCTTAGCACTCAATTCTCCTCACATCTGCAATTTCTTACAACGATCTGCACTCTAAGCTCTCACTGTACTATTCTCTCTCTCTCTCTCACTCTCTCTCTCTCTATGTGTGTGTGTGTGTCTCCTCATTTCCCGACCCCCATTACATATTTATACATTATGATAATGGCCTTTAGACACCTCATTCTGAGTTGGATACGACTCATGCTTAGCTAGTGACAACTCATTATGAGTTGGATACAACTCATGCTTAGCTGGTTTTCCTGGGTTTTGTGCTAGTTGTTCTTTCTTGTCCCTTGTATTCTCCTCTTTCTTCTCTCTTCTTTCTTGATCTTCTTGTTCTTCTCCTTCCTTTTCCCTTACTATTCCTTTTCTTTGTACCTCGTCTTTTCTCAAAGTTCCATCCCCAAAAATTCCTTCCCAATAAATAATGTTGAACAATTTGGAAATGGAGAGATCACAAACCATTTATCCAAAGAAATGCTTGAAGATAATTCAGTTACAAGTTCGGGAGAGACCCCTTTTAATACAATCTTCCCACTACCCTCTTCATTGACATAGTGGTGAGTGATTAATACATGTAACTAGTGCCTCTCCATTAACTTATAAATGACTCATTAATATGAGTAATATGAACTAACTTAATGAGAAGGCATTGTGACCTTAACAAAAAATATATGTCATGTAAAATATATTTTGTATATAGCTTCACAACATATTGGTTTTCCACTTCTTAACCTCCACTTTGGAATAAATATGGAAGGTGTGCTTAGAGAAAGTAACAAACAATAGCTTTGATTCCTTCCTCGAATATGTAAATAAGCCAACATTTAACTTAACATGGACAGTGGTTTTGGAGTCTCTTACACTGAACTTGACGAACATTTTGTTGAAGATGTCAATAAACTATGGAACAATCTATCTCAAGCCTTTTCAAATATTTGTATCATATTGGGTAGAGCCTCATGTAGACAACATCCTTGGAGTCCCCTCAAGTTCCATGATGTGAGGACTTGGTCTTGATCAATGTGAATATCAACTACCAAAAATCATGTTGGCATCTATCATGTTTATCTACGTTCTAAAATAAAGTTTGCATGATGTGGAGCCAAGAAGAGAGGTTATCATTGTTGATATTTCTAACAATAATTTAGGCACTAATAGTTTATTGTCCATCTTGAATGGTTGTTGAATAATGATAAGAGTGAGTTGGGACTAAGGTTGTGGTTTTACTTGTTATTGATGGGTGTTGAGTTGTTGGAACATAGTTATGATATCATGCACCATTTTAACATGGAAATCATGTTGTTTTGGTTGAGTAACAAAGGGTTTCCAACAATAGACATTGTTGCTCCTACATT
Organism: Picea glauca; assembly: GCA_000966675.3. NCBI lineage: Eukaryota > Viridiplantae > Streptophyta > Pinopsida > Pinales > Pinaceae > Picea > Picea glauca. The sequence goes on from JZKD02S0137221.1 coordinate 11,057, forward strand.
TGTTTAGCTTAAGACTAGGGGAAGACCGTTGAAGTCTTCAAAGTTTCTTGATTCATTGGATTTTAAAATAGGAGGATCCATGGGACTTGGAAAATGATAGAATGTGAAGTGCTTTATGAACAAAAATAGGGATCCATGGGTTACACGTGAATATGAAGAAAATTTGAAAATCAAGGGCCAAAAATGACTAAAAAGTGTAATTTACCATTTTGAAATCCTCTTTAGGAGAGAAATTTGATTTACCACCATAATCCCACAATTTGGAGAGATTAAAGAGAAAACTCTAGGTAGGAAGAAGTTTTAAAGGAGGATGAAATGAAGAATATCTTGAGAGGACCCAACCTTAAGGCTCGGAAACCAAATTGTTAGGTTAAACTTGACTCGATGAAATAGTCAAAGTTGTGAGGTTAACAATAGTCGTTTCAGGCACATGGTTTTGGTAAACTATGGTTTTAGAGCCCATGGATTTCATTTTATGAAAGCCTTTAAAAGGTTAGTGATACTCCATTGTAATGTGTTGAGAGTTGAGCGGTGAAGGCTCACTTGACCATGGCCAAGAGGTTGGCCAATTTGGCTGGGTTTGGTCAAGGAATTAATATATCTATTAGTTGGTTTTTCCTGGTTTGGGTTTCCCAAGACTCTCTCGTGAGAGTGGTTTGATGATGAAGAAATATGGAGTGCCCTGTGACATAGTTGTTGTAGTACATATCTATGGTTTCAACAGAAGAAATCCCATGAGGAGAAGTGCATGTATGACCCGCCTAGAAGACTATTCCATGAATGAATGAAAATTTGGAAAAGGTTCAAGGAAATGAAGGATATAATGATGGTTTTGGTGGTGGTGGAAAAGGAAAATCCCTAGACGATTAGCTTGCATGATGTCACTAGTCTTGGCATAGAGGCAATGGAGACTCACTTGGCCAATTTAGCCAGATTTAGACATGGAAAACCCCGAGTTAAGTTTAAAGGGGGGAAATGTTAGATTAAAATTGACTCGATGAAAAAGTCAAAGTTGTTAGATCAAGATGGTGATACTCAATTATAATGTGAGGTTGGTTGGCTTAGCCCGTTTTGTCAAAAAACTAATAAATCTATTAATTTTTCATGGTTTAAATTTTCCATAATAAATTTCTTACATGATTTATGTGTTTCCATATTCATTATTTTATTTCCTTTCACAAATGCTATCCACCTAATACCAACATTGCAAAAAATAATAAGAAAAATAATAATAATAATAACACATATATTGTACACTCAATTATATATTGATCCGATGAATGTGTAGGGCAATCCAAAACCAATTATAAATTTGGCAATTTTATGTCTTAAACTTCATAATTTCAATTGAAGTTTTTTTTTTTTTTTCCCTTTGAGGAAGTAGTCTTTTTGGGAATAAACCTTACTCATTTATTTTTCTTTCTTTTGAGGAATAAGTTTTTTATATAATATATGTTTATGGTCATTCATGCAATAAGTTTCATTAATAATATATCAATAATATGTGAAAAAAAATATTTAAAAATTTATAACATAATGAATTTTATCATATATATAAATTAATATTTATTAATTTTTTTTATATTGATGATGATGATTAATATTTACTAAGACTTAATTAGTTTATCAAACTTTAAAAGGATAAGTGATTACTTATGATTAATAAAAAAATTTCTTTTATAATTTCACTAAGACTAAAACAAACAAAAAAAGAAGTTAACTATAAACCAACAACATCCCTGAAACTCTTTAATAACAGATTGGATTGACCCTGCATTAATACAAAATTAGGTTTCTATCATGTAAACTGATTAATCAATGA
>JZKD02S0137254.1:0-23898 GCA_000966675.3 Picea glauca
ATACATCTTCATAAGAGTTACCAAATATATAAACTCTCATGTGGGTGGCCTGGAAAGAATGTATGCCAAATTATTAGTGCTACTCTTATTATACTTGATAATTGGATGACATTGTTGTGAAAACCACATCCACTTGTAATGTCTGGTTTGCTAAACCTTGAATTGGGCCTGCAAATATTATAGTGGCTCATGATCTATGTGGATAATGGTTTACTTCCTCATCATATAGTTCTTCTACTTCTTAATAGCTTGAACCATGGAATATAGTTGCTTATCATAGGTAGGGTAGTTTAAGACTCCCCCATGAAATATTTCAAAATGATAGGATATTAGCTTACCTCCTTGCATCAAAAATAGTTTCATAGAATACCCACTTGCATCTATATCCACTTCAAAGTGATTTTTCAAGTTAGGAATTACAATAATTGGTGCTCTATTGATCTTTCATTTTATCTCATTCAATGCTTTATGTTGATTATTTTCCCACTAGAAAATCTTACCACTAGTTTTTATGGAATGGAGTGGTGCAAATATTGTTCAAAACAATGCTATGAACTTCGATAGGTAATGTATTTTCCGAAAAAAGGTCCTAAATTCAATGACAATAGTAGAAACTGGTGATTTTATAATGGCATCCATCTTTGTGGGATCTATCTTGAGCTCACCTCCACCAATAACATACCTAGAATACGTCAATGATTGCTGCGAAAACAAACATTTCTAGAGGTTATCCAATAACTAATAATTTTTTAGAGTCTCTAACACCTACACAAAATGTGAGATGTACTCTTCCTAGGTAGATTTATAAACCAATATATCATCCAAAGACACTATAACACATGAATCTAAGTATTAGAATAATACATCATTCATCAAAAGCATAAATGTAGTTTATGCATTCAATCAACCAAATGGAATGAATAACCATTCATACAAACCTTTTCTAGTATTCAGGGTGGTATTACAAGTGTCTTGTTCTTTGACATGTACCTAGCAATATCCCAATTTGAGATCCAACTTGGTAAAGTACTTGGCATGTTGCAACTAATATAACAAATCACCAATCCTAGGCATAACATATCGACTCTTGAGTGTAAAATTGTTTAAATCTCTGTAGTTGATACACATTCACCAAGTTGTATCCTTCTTAGCTAGTATAATGATATATGACCCACAATGTGAGGTGTTTGGTCTAATTACTCTCTACTCTAGTAGTTGTTGCAAATATTTCTTCACTTCATCTACTTGCATACAAAACTTTCTATACAACCCAATATTTGGCAATGTAACATTAGGAAGCAACTATATCTCATGCTCCACTTCCCTCTTAGGTTGCAGACCTTTAGGATCCTATAGGATTCCTTTGTATTCCTTCAAAAACTCCTCCAACTATTGTGTTTTAGTTTTAGTACATCCCTCCAAGGATGTCGTTACTCTTACAGATTCATTACCTGATTGATTCTCTTGTAAGAAAAGAAAAGCATACCTCTTACTTGAACTAATGAACTTTTTGGCTTGATTGTCACTTACAAATGAGATCATAAATTTACCTTCATTTGCATTGGTGATGAAATACTTCCCATCCTTAATTAGAAGGTAGTATTTTTCTCTCCCCATGAATATCTGATCCCTCATATACATGTAGGGCCATCCAAAAAATACACCACACATGTAAAGGTGTACTACATATAAATCCACTTCAACAATAAAATATGAAATTATAATAAATTTGATCTTACACTTAATGAGGGTTTTGAAATCCTCCCACTTATTTATTGACGAATCACCCTCCAGCCTAAGTTTATTTGTGTGTATTTTCCACCAGATTAAAGCATGGCCCTCTAGTTTTAGTGAGGAAATTGAAATCATTTGCTTATTTATATTGTGAACACTAAAATAGACATATAGTTGTTGTAACCAATGATTCAACTTTAATGCATCGATCTCACCTTGGTATGGATTGATATCCACTTTCACTTCCATTTTAAATAAATATTATGAATGGGTAATGACATATGAACTTGGACGCTCTTTCTCAGGATCTTTCCTCAACTAATTTTCTTGGTCTTTATTATCTCCCAATTTCCCCTTTGATACAATCTCTGAGTTAGAGCCTCCAACCTCCCCAAACAAAACAATATTTCTTACTAGAGATTCCATGAATATGGACATATTGTGAGAGATGTTGGAGACATTCTCTTCTATTCTTGCAAATATCTCTTGTACTAGATCTTGAGGGTTTTTCTGAACAAACTCATCCTCTATTACTAGGGTTCTGTGACTTTTTTCTAAAGCCAATTCCTAGGTCCTTTTTTCTAAAGCCAATTCCTAGGTCCTACAACTTTTCACAAATATCCCATAGAAAATAATTTGATACCAATATGATCTATAAATTGTCATGGATATTCTACTAGAACAATTCCTCACAACAAATCTTACACTTTTATGAAATATTATATTTTTTTTGAAATATGTTTCCTTAGATACCGCATTAGTTAATTACTATATTTTTTTAATTTATGAAATAAATGAATTATGAAAATGAAGAAAAAATATACAAAACATTTATACAATTGAATACAATATGTATCCTAGGAAACCCAATATGGAATAAAACCTAGCTATAAGGTGAGACATATTCTCTACTCTATTTTCTTGAGTTATGGAAAACACGTAGAAAGAAAGTGTCACTCACTATGCAAATTCCTTAGACATTGTGGCATGAACGAGTGCTACATAATATCCTATCTCCTCTGTTATGTTCTGAAACTACCACTCCTTGGATGCTCCACTTGTAATTCTCCAAATGCTTAATATATCATAAAAAAAAAAATATGTACGCACCATGTACAAAATGTGAGCATGGAGAAAAACTCCAAGATAGATATTTTACAAAATAACTCCTTAAATAATAGGAGAACCTCCTCCAAATATCCAAATAGATTCATACATGATAATTCACATGTTTCAATAATGAAGACATGATCTCTATATATACCTATTCACACCTACACATGAGACCCCTTTACTATTAGGCCGACTCTACTAGATATATATTTACACATTACATGTACATTTATCCCCATATATACCCCCACTTGGGATCATATCATATACATTTAACCCTATATATTCCCCCTTTGGTTCATAACATAGTATGCTCCCTCAAAAATATTTGTCCTCAAATCTTTGAAATTAAAGGCTTGAGATGTGATGAAACCAAGTAATATTGTTTTCTTATGTTCTTTATTTATTCTTTCCATTGATTATGATACGTCCATCCAAAAAAAAATATTTTCAGTTTTAATCCTTGGTGTCTAGTTGTTGCACAATTTTGTTTCCCTTTATTCCATGTAATTTTGTTGAAGCTTTTCCAATTTGTAGTAGATGTTGGTGCATGATAATATCTTGTTGATTAACGGTTTTATGATTCCATATTCCATGAATACTGATGATTATTCCATCTTCTTTATTGATAATGTTGATATTGATCTTCTTGTCTTCTTTGAAATATTTCCTGATAATGAGGGTGTCGATATGGTTTCACATTAAACGATTTTTCTTCATTTTTCACACCCATTTCATATATATTTTTTTCAAAGATAATGGAATCATCTATCCTCTTTGCTTGGTATTTGAATACTCTATACTTGGATATAATACCATAATATTTGGGATGTACCTCCTTTAGATGAAGTTCAACTTCTTCATTTTTCTAGTGACCTTCTTGAATCTTGTCTTCTTTCTCCTTTTGAAGATGCAATGTGACCCCATATATCAAATTGTTATGTCTTTCTTCAATTTTGGATTTTGTTTTTCATTTTACCTCATTATTATCTAAGGATTCCTCAACCTTCTTGCAAATTTCCTCTTCAAGTCTTTTGGTAGATTCTTCATCCAGGATCCTCGTTTCTTCTTGATTTTGATAATTCTTCTTTTCTTCTTTCAATATCTTAACCTCATACAATATTGTTTTATTATGGTTTCATAATATACATATCTCTTCATATTTCTTTTTCAATTCTTCCCTTTACTCATTTTTTTCCAAATTTCTATTGGTAATATTTTCTTTCTTTATGTTATTAATCTCCCTAATGAGTGATTCATTAAGGGATTTCATATTGGAAACTTATCATATTTCTTAATAATATATTTTCTTAGTTCTTCATTCTCCATTTTCAATTTGGAGACTTTCTTTTTAGTCCTTTAATTCCAATTGAATTTTATATATCTCTTCCATTTTTTTTTATTGATCCATTCATTTGAGAAGAGTTTTTCAAAATATTCTCATGTGGGGGAGAGTTTATTACCTTCATCAAGGATATACCACCACTTAAAGTCTTCACCCATCAAGTATAATCATATTGGAAAAGGCCTCCAATTCATTTTCTTTATCATCCTAAACCATTCCTTGGGATCGATTTCATGTTTATCTTCATCTCCTATAAATTAGGTATTTCTATTGATTTTTAAGTGAGTTCAAACCCCAACCCTCAACTTACAAAATCAATATATTATGAATAATGATATAAAATATTTATAATACCTGTTCCAATATATTATTATATGTTTTCTCTTTCCAATGGATTTTGAATTATCTCAATCAGACATTCCAATCAAATGTTATGATAATTTTAAGTGAAAATACATTGTAAACCCTGATTTAGAGTATGTCCTTCTATTTGACCTTCCTTCTTATGTATTTGAGAAATTTAGGCCCTTATGAGTCTGAAATTTCGGCCTATAGTCCTATGATGTGTCTTCTCTATAATTCCATAGGTCTGACAAAAAATTCAGGTGCCAAATGAAAGTTATGATAACTTTTCCAAACCTTGTTGATTTGTTTACTATTCTAGAGAGATAACTTGTACATAATTCCACAAGTCCAATATTTGATAAATGATTCTGAAATTTGTACCGAATATACTAATGATTTTCATGTTTTAAACTCAACTAGTCCAACAAAATTTGGATCCTCATTGAATAACATGACTTTTTAACCTGGAACACTTGTTTGAGACTAGTTATAAGACTAGTGAAAAACCTTATCTTCCACAAGGTATATATATATGAAAGTATAACTTCCCAGAACCTAGCCATTTTACTATAGGTACCTCTCTATGTATTTTGAATAACCTCCAATTTTCTCTATCTCAAGTGGCTCTGAAATAATATTATAGTGAAAATTCCAAGATGACTTGCTTGAGGAGGAAAAACCCTAGGATCGATGTTATGATACCAAATGTAATGATCCAAATGCTTAATATATCATCATATAAAATAAGTACACGCCATGTACATAATTTGAACATGCATCACAAATCCAAGATAGATATGTTACATAATAAATCCTTAAAGAATAGGAGAACCCCCTCCAAATATCCAAATACATTCATACATCACAATTAACATGTCTAAATAATGAATACATGATATCTATATATACCTATTCACACCTACACATGAGGCCCCTTTACTATTAGGACGACCCTATTACATATATATTTATACATTACATGTACAATTAACCCCATATATTCCCACCCTTTAGGTAATATCATATACATTTATCCCTGTGTATTCTCCCTGTGGGTCAGAACATCGCTTAACTAGTTCTAGACCTCTTTTGAAAAATTGTATCCTATTCCAACTCCACCTAAGAATCTAGTAATAAGTCTTCTATGGTAGGTGGGACCCACTCCTCTTGATTCAACATCGAATGATCATAGAGTTTCAAATTCTCCATGTTCACTACTAAGTAAATGTGCATATATGAGGGTATATTGATTATGTAGTTGTTATCTCCCACCTTCTCCAATACCTAAAAAGGGCCATACGAGAAAGCCTTGATATTATTACTAGGACCCTATAGTATTTCATTATTGAGTTGTAATAAAAAAAAATATTCTCTATTGTATGTTGATCATGTTTGGCCTTATACTTTTCCTGTGACTTCTTCAATATGTATTGTAGTTGAAAATATATTTGTCTATTCTTTTCAACAATTTTTTTCACTCTAAAATCTTCTCTTCAACTTAGAGTCCATATTCTCCAAAAGCATAGTCTAAAAGGAACTGAAAAATCTAGTATCCATATCTAAGATGTTGCTCCTTGGTATCCCAAAGTGCACCCAGACTTGTTTAAAGAACATGTTTTATACTTATTGTCATCTAATGGTCTTTTTACAAGGACTAAGAATGGGAATATTGTTAATGCTTTAAACTATAGAAAACATATAATCGTGTACCTTCCTAGTTTTTGGTAAACCTTCCACCAAATCTAAGGAAATGCTTTCTAGAGTTCGATTGGGTATAGGTATGGGATAGACTAAACCTTTCGTTCTATTAATAGGCTTGTTGGTAAACCAAAGTGTAAGTTCTATAATATATCATGCTACATCTTCTTTAATTATGGGTCAGTGCACATACATTTGTAAGTTAGGAACTATCTTCCCAACACAAAAATGTCCTGCAACTTTGGAGGTGTGAGCCTCTCTGATAATCTGCAAACTTTCACCTTTAGGAATGAAGAGTTTGTCTATATTATAGATAGACCTATTATAGAGATGATAGTAAGCCTTTCCATCACCTTATTCTACATGAATTTTTCCCTGTAGCTTCTAAAACACCTCCTTGAAGTTCTCATCTTATGTGTATGTCTCATGTTCATAAGAGTTCCAAAAGATGTAAACTTTGATGTCAGTGACCTTGAAATCATGTCTGCCAACTCATTAGTGTTTTCCTTCTTATACTTCATGAATAGATGAAATTATTGCAAAAAATCCATCCACTTATAATGTTTTCTTTATTGAAGCTTACTCTAGGCATGAAAATACTATAGTGGTTTGTGATCTGTGTGGATTATGGTTTCTTTCTCATAAAATAGTGCAATCACTTATTAATATATTAATTTGGGGAATAGTGTTCCTTATCATAGGTAGGATAGTTTAATACTCCCGAATGAAACATTTCAAAGTGATAGCATACTATCTTACCTCCTTGCATCAAAATGGATCACATAGCATACCCACTTACAACTGTGTCCACTTCAAATAGATTTTGTAAGTTAGACAATGCGCAATTTTTTTTCTTGAATGATCCTTTGTTTCATCTTGTTGAAAAATTTATGTTGATTATTTTCCATCTGGAAACTCTTACCATCGGTTTTTATAGCATGGAGTAGTGTAGCTATTGCTAAAAGCGATACTATGAACTTTCACATGTATTGTGTTTCCCCAACAACACTCCTAAATTTAATGACATTATTAGGAATTGGAAATTTTATAATGGTATCCATATTTGCAGGATATATATTCAATTCCCCTCCATTGATCACATACCCAAAAAATACACCAATGACTAATAAGAAAACTCACATTTCTTAAGGTTATCCAACATTTGGTGTTTTTTCAGAGTCTCTAAAACTTCAATGATATGTGATATGTGCTCCTCATAGGTAGATCTATAAGACAATATATCTTCCAAATACACTATAACAAATTAATCTAAATATGGGTGCAATACATCCTTGATTAATCTCATAAATTTAGTCGGTGTATTACATAAAACAAATGGCATGACAAACCATTCATACAAACCTTTCCTTGTCTTGAACATAGTATTCCAGATGTCTTGTTCTTTGATGCATACTTTGTGGTATTGTTATTTGAGATCTAACTTGGTGAAGTACTTGGCATGTTACACGTATTCAAACAAATCATCGATCCTAGGTAGATGGTATTGATTCTTGAGTGTAATATTGTTCAAATTTCTGTAGTCGATACAGATTCACCAAGTCCCCTCCTTATTGGGTACTATAATTATAGGTGACCCACAAGGATAGGTGCTTGGTTTAATTTCTCCCTACTCTAGAAACTACTACAACTATTTATTCACTTCATTTGCTTCCAAAACAAATTTTCTATACAACCCAATATTTGGTAATGGGGAGTTAGGAAACAACTGCATCTCTTTATCCACTTCCCTCTTAGGTGGAATTCCTTTAATATCCCGTAAAAATCCTTTGTATTCCTACAAAAAATCCTCCAACTGTTGTTTCTTGTTCTTAGTACAACCCTCCATGGATGTATTTACTCTTACTGAATCATCACCCAATTGATTCTCTCATAAGGAAAGAAAAATATATTTCTTACATTAACTAATACAAATTTTGGCATGGTTGGCACTTACTAATGAGAACATCAATTTACCTTTATGTGCATTGATAATGAAAGACTTCCCATCCTTTATTAGGTGGTATTTGTTTTTCTCTTAATCAATATTGCATCACTCATATACATGTAGGGGATTTCAAAAACGACACCACACACATCAAGGGGTATTGCATCTAACTCCACTTCATCAATAAAATATGCACATGCAAAATTAATGATCTTATACCATTTCATGACCTTGATATATGCATCCTTGCTTACTCACCCCAACAACTATGGGCTAGTATGATCTTGAACTTCCATCCCAAGATTTCTAACTAGACCGAGTGCTATGAGATTGGACTATGAACCAAAATTAAATAGAGTGTCTACCTCAATCTTGTTGACCTAGATCTTGATATGGAATATTTTTTTCATCTCCTTCTCTTCCTTTTGATGAATGCTTATCAAATTCAAATCTTCTACATTGAAGTGCATGCAATATTCTCATCCACATTTGACCTTCTCTCTACTTGATTACTTGAATCCATGGCTAGAAGGTTCTTCTTCTTGGAATCTATCTTACAATTATTAGGGTTCAACTCTAGTTGTAGTTCCCAACACTTTTATTTGGTGTGACCATCAATATTGCAATGTTTAAAGTGGTTACTTGGAACCTTTCACTGTTATGTGGTGGTTCTCATATTCTTGTATTTACCTTTCCAGTTCTTCTTCCCATCCTTGGAAGTATATTGGTTTTCTTTCTATTTGTAAACACTTGGATGTCCTTTCTTGTGGAATATATTGTTTATATATTGTTCTTTCACACAGGCCTCAAAACATATCTTGATATTGAAGAGAATCACTTTACTTAAAAAATGACTATGTAGACACCCAAGATACCTAAGGAGTACATATGGGTTCTTGTCGGAGATACCCAACATCATATCCATATTTCTAATTTTGGTGGCATACTCCTACAAACTATGTACTTTCCTTTGCTTGAATTAATGACAATAGATCCATTTTTTGTCTACATACCCAATAGGGTATAACTATGACTTACTGATGGATTTAAATCCTCCCACTTAGCTACTAGCATATCTCCCTCTAGCCTAAGTGTCTTTATGTGGTTTTCTCACTGGGACAATGCATGGCCCTTTAATTCTGATCAGGCAAAGGAAATATTTAGCTCCTAATCAATATTGTGAACACTAAAACATACCTCTAATTGTTGGATCCATTCAATCAACATTAATGCATTGATATCACCTTGGTATAGCTTGATATCCACTATCACTTCAATTTTAAATAAATACTATGAAGGGGTAAGGGAAATCAAACTTAGTTTCTCTTTCTTGGGATCTTTCCTCGACTCCTTTTATGGGTCTTCATTATATGCGTATTTCCCCTCTGATCTAATATCTTAGTTAGAGCCTCCAACCTCCCCAAACCATTTTATATTTCTTATTATATCTCCCATGAGGAGGTACATATTACAAGAGATTTTGGTGACTTTCTTTTCTATCCTCACAAATCTCTCTTCTACTCGATATCAATTGTTTTTGTGAATAGACTCATCTGGCATTACTAGGGCTCCATGAAATTTTTCTGAAGCCAATTCCTACATCCTACAAATTTCCACAGAAATTCCAAAGTAATCTTATTTAGTACCAATTTGATCTATAAACCGCTATGGATATTCCACTAGAACTGCTCGTCACAACATATCTTAAACTATTTTGAAATAATAGATTTTTTTTGTAGTATGTTTCCTTATATCATATATTAGTTAATTAATATGTTTTCTTGAATTTATGAAATAAATGAATTATGAAAATGAAGGAAATGAAAAAATATATACACACCATTCACACAATTCAGCACAAGATCTATCCTAGGAAACCCAATATGGGAGAAAACCCAACTAGAAGGTGAGACCTATTCTCTACTCTCTTTTATTCAATTATGGAAATCAAGTCCAAAGAAAGAGGAACTCACTATGGAGTTTCCTTTGAAAAAGTTGCCTAAAAAAATGCTACAAAATATATTGCGTCCTCTATTATGCTCTACAACTATTGCTCCTTTGATGCTCTACTCAACTAGTTTTGGAGCTCTTCTGCAAAACTATGTGCTCTTCCAACTCTACCTCCCATGGACCATCATTTCATATTGATATAGTAGGTTCCTAACTACTTTTTTGTCTAAACTATGGTTGATTATGGACATCAAACCTTCCATCCACAGACTTATGGACAAATAGAGGAAGTCAATAGGATGATTTCCCATCTATTGAGGATGTTCAATTCAAAAAATCCATGCACATGCGATGAGAGCCTTCATTATGCTCAACCCAGTTTCTATAGAGCCCTCCATAGCTATATTGGCCACATCCATTTTCAGGCATGCTTGGGATTCCAGCCATTGGCCCCCATTGATGTAGCTCTACCCATTACAACTACATAGGAAGAGTCCTCCCATGCTTATACCAAGTCTGATTGAGTAACCAAATTTGTTTAATGAATTCAACACATCCAACAAAAATTTCATGATATTCTACAGAAAGCCAATTCCAAGTATAAGCAATGCCACAATTAGCATCGCATAGCACACAAGTTTCAGGTGGGAGATAAGGTAGGGTTTCATTTGAAGAAAGAGTGCCTCATAAGGCCCCATAAAAATATCTTCCCACTTAGACATAGGACTTACACTATCACCAAGGTTGTGGGTGAGAATGATTTTGAATTGATTATTCTCCCTTTCCTTGGCTTGCACCCGATCTTTAATATGAAACTTCTTTGACCATATTTTCCACCTCTCCTGGACACTTGAAACTTGGTCAAGTACTTGGACAATAAAAAAATCAATCATGAATGCATTGAAAAAGTGATATTTGATAGAATCATGGACACCAAGATAAAGGGATCACGTCAATGGAACATCCAATTCTATCAGTTCATGAAAGTAGGGAAATTTCTTCACTAGGGTAAGTGTCTCGCTAGGTGTAATATTCAACATACGATTCCCCATATAATGGATTAAATTGATGTAATGGGGACCATTTATTCCTAATGTGGGAGAACTAATCCATGTGGATACTAGTGGCCATCCACCTATTCCACTAATTAAAAATGGTTCCACATCTTGGAAGTTTTCTATGGTTTTTCGGGTCCCAAACTTTTGAGAACGTTTTCAGTCCCTAAATGACATTTTTTTGTGTGGAAGAACCTACAATGTAGTTGAAGGCACATTCTAGGCTAAATGAAATGTGTACTCCTTGGATATACCTTTTCGATGGGGTATCGAGTGCCCCAAACGATGATCATATGCAAAATTTTCACCCCTAGGAGGTTGACGAATTACCTAACCACATCGGGGACCACAAACCTTTTGCCACTTCATTTTCTAGGGTGATGGTTTTGGATGTTTTGGGTTTTCTCACTGATGATTTATGTTAAAATTCATTTTTGGCCTATTTATAATCAACTTCTTAAAAATGAGCGTAGTCAACACAACTCTCTCTTTAGAGATAAGCTACCATCCTTCTAGCTAGCTTGTGCGCTTTTCATTTTTTACAATCTTTTATATTCCAAACAATCATTAATAGAATATAAGTTTAATCATATTATTGTGTTTCTTGGAATATCTATTTGTGTTTCATTTTTATATCTATGCCTTCATATGATTCTCAATATAATATGGATTAGATCAAGACAAGGATTCTTTAGGGGTAGGAGTTTCACCCGATAAGGAATGGTTCTTACATCGTTAGATGTTCCCTATATAAAGGATCTTATGAATTATCAAATTATGAAGGTAAGGTGTTGTCAAAGCCCAGAAATGGGCTCTATATATAGATTTAATATGCTTGAGAGTCAATGGTCAAGCATTTTATCCTTTGTAATTATTCTATATTGGAAGTATTTTTGTATTATATAATTCGTTTTCTTTATGTTTCAGTTTGATTATGGTGCTTTTGCTTGGTCTGCATATTTCCATGTAGTTTTTTATCTTCATAGGGTTCACGGATGTAACCATCCATCACACTCAGAACCTTTATTCTATGGCGTGGGTGATTTACTCTCATTTGGGCCAAGTGGTAACTTCTAGACACACTTGTATGGAGCTACCAACCAATAATGTGGTTGAGTATAGCGTCATGATTGAACTTCTTGGAGATTCCATTTCACACTATATCTTGTCCTTGGAAGTTCACACAGGTTCCCAGTTGGTAGTTTCACAATTGAACAATGAATATTTTGTGCACGATCCTACACTTCTCTGACGATTTTGTCAGGTATGTCTTTTGGAATTATTTTTTGACTATGTTGCATATGTTCACGTTTCTAGGAGTGAAAATTTAGTATCTAATGCATATGTTAATTATGTGTTAGATTGAAAAATTTTCATAATTAAAATTAGAATAAAACACACATAAATGTATATAGAATCATTTGTGCATAACAACATAAGTTTATTGAGGCAAAAAGGTGTATATATATTTCTTTAATATTCATTAAGCATAAAAATGTGGTTCAATGTTACAAAATTGGGCTCCTAGACCCAAGTTCCTATATATTTATACCAATACACATAATACATAAGATCTATGTTGAGTTATGAAAACCCCCTGCCTCTCATAGGATCCACTGACCTCCTGGTCTAAGGATCTTTAATTTTGCAGCAGTTGGATCAACTCACAAGGTTCCACTGGGCCTTTTCTGTTTGGTTCCACGGGTCTTTTCTTCAATTTTTGGGCCAATTTTAACTCTTTGATAGGATCTTTCCAGTTAGACGCTTCCTCCATGTGACCCCCGGGATATGACCTAGGGCTTGACTCCAAAGGGAGATAAGCTTTCAGGCTTCAGGACTGTTGGCACCCGACGCTTCTCCACACTCCCAAAGTACTCTGTAGCTAAAGCTACAGATCAAGTGCCACATACCCTCCTCTAAATAAACAGTTGGCAGAGATTTAGCCTTTGGGCCTCAGAGCTTCTCAATAAACTCTACCTCTCTCTCTTTCTCCTAGAGTACTCTTCCTCTGAATGCACGGATCCCCAACTTGTGCCTTCTCTGAGATCAACAGTTGATGGTGTTTCAACCTTCGGGTCCCCAACGATCTGACGCTACCCTACTCATCCTTATTTCTGAAGACTCCACTCGTCGACCCTTGATGTAACGGGGTGGATCTTTTACTTCCACATGTCCTATTTGTAATCAACAGTTGGTTCTCTCTTTGGGAGTTCAGGCTTTGATCGCACTTGATACTCCATTCCCTCAATCTTCTGAGGTTTTAAAGCTCTGAAGTGAGGATCCCATGCCATGTTTCCTCCTTTCAAATCTGATGGTCTAGATTTCTTCAGCCACCAGGATTTCGAAAGCCTAGCCTTATGGGGCTCTGCCTCTAGCTCCAACGAAGCACTCCTCCTATGGAGTGTGGGATCCACTGACACATGCCCCTTAAAATTGAAATTCTCAAATCCTCTTCATCTCCCAAACACTTCGGTGTATGCCCTCCTATGCGCTCAAACATGATTAAAGCATGTGCCACTTACCTGGATCTTACAATTGTTGACCCTCCATGCCTCGATATGACAAATGAGATCTAGTCTCCCTGTGTGGGCTCCTCCATTTTCCTGGACACAAATCCAATGGTCTAGACTACTCATGGATATCAATCCAATAGATCCTATAGCTCCTCCATCCTACGCACGTCACCTGGTTGGAAATGAAGGGTTATTTGGATTCTTCGAAGGCTTATACTTTGTGTCCTTGCGTTGGAATCTGATTCCTCAACTTTGACCAGTGCTATACCTCCTAAGATTAACTTCCCATAAGTATATGAGACTTTTTTCTTCCCTCTATGCACTCCTTTTATCACTTTTAAAACACATTCAGACTTAGAACTTTTTAAGTCCTTCCTCCTCAATTCTTGTGGTTTCTACCTCTCCGTAGCTTGTTCCTCCAAGGTTTTAAAACCTTGGGTGTAGACTTTTCATCCTTGGAACCTCTTCCACTTGACTGTTTTCCTCTGATAATAAGAGTCTGAGAATAACTTAGCTTGCACACTCCTTGCGTAGCTCTGTGAAATACACCACTATCGGTCCTAAGCTTATATGTGCTTTAAAAAGAGAAGTGACTCAAACCTTTGGACTTTCCTCTGTAGGTCCAAATGAATTGGCTTATGTCTGTGCTGATAAAAGCGTTACTTCTCCTGAGATTTATCTCTCTCAAACCTAAAGAGGTTCATGCTTTCTTCCTTTCCAAAAAATTTTATGTTCCCTCTTGGCACTCCATGCTCTTCTTCTTGATATTATGAATTTGAAATAAGTCCACCCTACGCAAACTTTGTGTTGATCCTCCTCATCTTATAATTGCTCAGGATTCAAATAATCTTTTGTGCGCTCTTGGCAAACTACTTCTCAATGCACTGTTGCACATCTCTCTTCCAGAGTGTTCAACAACTCTGGTTATCCTTAATTCCTCCAACACTTCAGAATGGTGTTGGAACTGTTCCCTCCTTGCACCTTCTCAAAGCACTCCTTGCTTAGCTTATAGAGTATTTAGTAAATCTGACTGCTCTTTCTCTGAACAGATTTTCTTAAAGAGTGTTCAATAAATTTGAGGCTCATTTTTGAGATTGATATTATCTTGGGGTGCCCACCTAGAAAATTTTCGTCTGAACTTGAAATGGAATTCATATGCACACTCCTTGTGCTGGCTATAGAGGTTTCAACGCTCTTTCATGCACTCCTTGCAACAACCTAAAGAACCTAGAACTTTCCACAAACTCACAAAAATATAGGGAAGTCTATCTTACTCCTGCGAAGAGAATACATTCATGCATATAAAAACATATCATAAGAACACATAAAACACTCATGTACATTCAAAAAACACACATAAAACATATAGCAAACTTATAGGTAGGAAAAAATTCTCTTTATATTAATTTTTGAATGTCTATACATTGTTTACAAGCCCATACTACAACAAAGTCTTTCGTATTTATCCCCTCCTCTCTCCTTCGATGACAATGGCATTCAACAACCTACAATATCCCAGTAACAACCTTTTATGGGAATCAATAACAATGAATTATACTGGAAAATTACTGAGATGGAAAGGATTATCCTACATCATAATCCACTGCTAGGAAAAATCATGAGCTCCTACTGATGAGATCCTTCTCATGAGTTCCTCTGCTCAACTGTTGAAATCCTCTTGGATCCCAAACCTCTCTTTGGAGCTTTCCATCTGCTCCTTTTCTATGTTTCTCTTGTTGTTGTCCTTCTACTCTTCTAGGATCTCCTCTATTCAGATTTCTTTTTCTGGCAGTCTCCTCTGTTGAATTCAACACCAACTCTCTTATCTCCTATATTACCTCGTCCATATGGTCTAATTGATGGCACTCTCTTGGAAGTATTATTTGTTGCATCTCCTCCTTATGATCAAAGGGAGGATCATACTGATCTCCCATGCTGATTTCACATTATGTGGCACTATCTTGCCACTCCACTGTAGGCTCAAATTTTGTAGCCTCCTCACCGATTTTATGCTCAATCATTTCCCTTGATAGATTAACTTCTGCCAACTCCTCTTCTTCTTCTTGCATTGGTGCTACTCCAACAATTTCCAGCTGCTCCTCAGGATGAAATTTTTCTTTATTCTACATGAATGTCTCCTTGGGGAAGTCATCTTCTATGTCTAGATGGTATAGCCAATCCTTTAGAATCCTCAATTCCTTCTCCCATTGAGTGAGCATCTAAACCGAATGCTCCTCATCTTTCTCCATTTGGGGAGAATTCAATTTATTCTCATTCTCCTCCTCTATGATAGTCTGCATTGGTTGTCCTTTCTTTGTTGTTGCACTTGCAACAAACATAATATCCTCTGCGTTTTTGGTTGGAAGGAATATTCCAATGCCCCCAATGACAAGAATGTACTTCTGATCTTTCTCTTTGAGGGTTGAATTATTTAACTTATCATCATATTTATTCATGTCATCTGAAACCCCACATGAACTCTTATGCTCATGAGGCATCTCTCCATCCTCTTCTTCTTCTCTTTCCAACACTTCTTGTTGAACTGAACTCATCTCTGAGCTCATGAGACTTTCATATAGTCTCATCTCATTTCCGTTTCCCACCTGTAAATTTGGGATTTCTCCTCTGCCCTCCTAGAAGTTTATGAGATGTTCAACAGATATCTCTTCATTACCCACCTGGAAATTTGAATTTTCACTTATTCCCTCGTGACAGGTCACGAGATATCTAACCAATCTATTCTCCTCATCATCAGTGAGGTTATCAAACTACCTCATCCAACTCCTTAGTACCTATTGCTTCCTCCTGGCCAACAACTGCTGGATAGGCCACCTTGCTCTCCTCCTCAAGGGCCAGTCATACCTCCAGCCTCCTTGTGCTACTTGCTTCATATTCATCATCAACTTATCCATTTATTCTCTTGTCTCCTCGAGATATTTATCCATCTTTTATTTGTGTAACTACTGGTGGTATTCTCTTCTGCCTCTCCTATAGACTTACGTAGTCATATCCACCTTTTGCCTCAAAGAACGCAATTGGTTCCTTTTTCTTATCCCACTTGGTTGTTTGTTTTCTACTCTACAACTGAGAGCATCTCCAAATTTCTCCTGCAGTCCACCTAGTTGTCTACTGACTATTGCACACTTGTAAAAAATCCTCTCCATGGCATTAACACTTTTCCTTCTCCCTTTTCCTATTGTATGTGAGAAAAAACATGCTCTGATACCACTTGATGGTATCAGACAAAGATTTTCCAGGGCTTTGATACCACTTGATGGTATCAGACAAATATTTTCTAGGGATATGATACCACTTGATGCATACCCCCTACCTCTCCTAAGGTCCACTGACCTCCCAATCTAAGGATCTTTAATTTTGCAGGAATTGGATCAGTTGACAAGGGCTCACTGGGCCTTTTTGTTTGGTTCCACATGTCCTTTTTTCAATGTTCGGGCCAACTTTGACTCTTTGATAGGCTCCTTCCAATTAGGTGACTCCTCCATGTGACCCTGGGCTATGACCTAGGGATTAACACCAAAGGGAGCTAAGATTTTGGGCTTTAGGACTCTTGGAACTCGACGGTTCTCCACAATGCCTAAGTACTATGTAGCCGAACCTATTGTTTGGTAGATATTCATCCTTTGGCCTTCAGGCCTTGTAGCTTCTCAATCAACTCTCCCTCTTTCTCTTTGTCCCGTAGTAATTTTCCTTCAAATGCAGGGATCCTTGACGTGTTCCCACTCCAAGATCGACAATTGATGGTGTTTTGGTCTACAGGTCCCCGATGATATAACGCTACCCTAATCCTCCTTACTTTCGAAGCCTCCACTCATCGAACCCCGATGTAACAGGGTGGATCTTCGCCCTCCACATGTCCTATTTGGAATCAATGGTTGGTTCTCTCTAAGGGAGTTCAAGATTTGGTCATTCCTTTTGCTCCATGCCCTCAATATCCCTTGGTTTTAAACCTCTAAAATGAGGATCTCACACCATGTGACCTCCTTTTAGATCTAACGATCTAGATTTATTTGGCCACCGGGACTTCGGAGGCTTGGGATTATGGGGCTTCACCTCCAGCTCCACCGATGTGATCCGCCTCTTGAGTGTGGAATGCACTAACATTCATCCCTTAAAATCAAATGAATCATATCCTCTTAGGCTCCCAACCACTTCGACATCTTCCCTCTGATGCACTTAAACATGATTAAAGAACATGCCACTTACCTCGATCTAATGACTGTTGGCCCTCTGTTCTTGGATATGACGATTGAGATATATTCTCCTCGTATACGCTCCTTCGTTGGACTAGAAAAAATCCAAAAGTCCATACTACTCCTAGATATTGATCCAATGACTCATGTAGCTCCTCCCTCCTACACACTTCGCCTTGTTGGAAATGAAGGGTTCTTCATATTCTTCGAAGGCTTCTACCTTTTTTCCTTGTACTGGACTCTAATTCCTTGGCTTAAACTGGTGCTATAAATACTGAGCTTAAATTCCTAGAGCTATATGATACCTCTATCTTCCCTCTATGCACTCATTTTATCACTTTTAAAACACATTCATACTTAGAACTTTCTAATTCCTTCCTCCTCAATTATTGTGGTTTCTACCTCTCTTGAGCTTTTTCCTCCAAGGTTTTAAAACCTTGGCTGCAGACCATGCGTCCTTGGAACCTATTCCACTTTATTGTTCTCCTATGAGATGAATATTCTAAGAACAACTTAACCTACACACTCCTTGCGTAGCTCTATGCAATACACCAATATCTCTCCTAAGCTTAGAGGTGCTTTAAAAATCAAAGGGACTCAACCATTTGGAACTTCCTCTACATGTACAAATGACTTTCCTTATGTATTCATTGATAAAAGTGTTACTTCTCCTGAGCTTTATCTTTCTCAAACCTAAAGAGGTTCAAGCCCTCTACCTTGCCATAAAACTTATGGTGCCCTCCTGTCACTCACCGCTCTCCTTGTTAGAATATGAAGGATTGTGCTCATTTTACCATTGATGATACCCTTGTCACCCAACCATAGGTCGAAGCCACCATCCGAGCACCTTGACCTTGACAGAGAAGAATACTAGTAGCAACCAATAGCCAAGCAAGGCTAATGCACCAAGAAAGAATAGAAACCAAAGATGATTAGATAGTCCCACCCAGAAACTGGCACAACACCTTCCCCAGAAACTTGCACACAAAACTGCCAACTGCAGTGCGCACAATTGGCTCTCTGCAATTCTGAGAATGTGAATAATGAGAAACTGGTGCCCTGTATTTATAGTAATTTGGCAGGCTTTCCTGGGCCGACTTCTCATTCTGGGTACTAATTAATTCATATTAATTATATTTCTGCGGCCAACATCTTGTCTAGGGTTTTCTTTACTTCTTTACTTCCTTCCAAAATATTCTAATCTCGTCCTGGGTCAGAATAGAGGTTCATACCTCCCGAAGCTACCATAATATCAACACTCCCTCCTAGCTAGGGATGTACGGTCTTGATCACAAACAAACCATTCAATTGGTAGTATCACGAGAATCATCATTATTATCCAACTGGATAATCTCCTATGACAACTGGTACAATATTAATTGATAGAACACACCTGTGTTTATCCATGGTAGTATGCAACTACTCAAACCGTGACACATAGTCACAAACAATGGAACAAATCCACCACAATAGTATATCTCTACTGTCTGTAGACAAGTAGTCTCCATAACAATCATCTGATGCCAACCTGTAAAGAAAAATATTGTTAAAATATAATGAATCATCTGGGCCAATATTTCACTCATGTCTGTGAGATATGAAAGAATATATTCCCTCAGAGTAGAACAATGATATATTTATACTATTCTTCTCAAGCAAGGAAGAATAACTGTCTTGTCTTCTGAACTTGGACCATTCCCCACCCTGGGCCATTCTTCCTACACTAATCAAAGTGCACCTTGGAGAGAATGTACAAACCCTAAGGAATGCCTGTCCCTGATTGTTGAACCTGGACCATACCCCGCCCTAGACCATTATTCCTACACTAATCAAAGTGCATCCTGGAGAGAATATATAAACCCTAAGGAATGACTATCCATACCATTTCCTCTGTTAACCAAAAGAGGAAAATACTTTCCTATATCAACCTCCAAAACAGACCATTCCTCATGTTAACCACAATGAGAAATCACTATCCGACGAGGCGGGCCAGTCTTCTTAAGTAACCGTCAAGAAGAGAGATTTCCCTAGACCACTCCCCATGTTAACCACAATGGGAAGTCATTTTTTATGATACATCAACAATCTGGACCATTTCCCATGTTAACCACAATGGGAAATCATTGTTCATCATAAATCTCAATCCACTTTCCGAACAGGAAAGAATATGTCTAATCTGGACTATTTTTCAATCACAAAGATAAATGTTTCAATAATATCTTAAAGTGCTCCCTCCTAACCTGGAGAGTCGTCCCTTTCAGCTAAGGGAGTTATTTCCATGATCCCCATCTTCTCTCAAAAATATGTAAAATTTATTCTGGATAGAGGTTTTGTGAGAATGTATGTTGTCTGCTCGTCAATGGGGATATACTCAAGCTTTACCTCTCCTTCCTGGACTTTATCTCGAATAAAGTAGTATTTAATCTCAATGTGTTTTGACCTTTCATGAAACACAGGATATTATGATAATATTATACAACTCTAATTATCACAATGTATTATGGTTGATTCTGGAATCTGATCAAATAAGTTGGAGATTAACTTCCTTAACCATATTGCTTTAGTGCATGTTTCACATGCTATGATATACTCTGCTTCTGCTGTGCTGAGTGTGACAGACTTTTGTTTCCTGCTACCCCAAGATATCATAGTGGAGCCCAAGATGAAACACATACCTGAAGTGCTTTTTCTGTCTTCTACATTTCATACCAAATTGAGTCTATGAATCAATGAAGTTGTATATTGATGGATGCAGTATATCTCAAACCATAGTTTATTGTTCCACGAATATATCTTAATACATTCTTTGCATCTATCCAATGCTCATGTCTTGGTTCCACCTGGAACTAGCTTAGTTTATTCACAACAAAGCAAATGTCTGGTAGAGTATTTACCAAATACATCAATGACCCAATTAGTTGTCGATATAGAGATGGATCTACTGGATCAGAATCTGGAACTTTCACTTTTATTATATCCGCATTCATAGGAATTTCCATGGAATTACAATCCATCATTCCAAATTTCTGAAGGATCTTTATTGCATACTTTCCTTGTCCAAGGAATACTTCACCACGCTTTTGCCATACCTCTAGTCCCAAGTAATAATGCATGAGACCTAGATCTTTCATATCAAATTTCAAAGCTAATTCCTTCTTGCACTAGATAATGAGAGACTCTTCACCTATTATGAATAGATCGTCAACATATAGTATTAGGATTACAGGTGCATTGTCCATGAATTTATAATAAATGTTTGGATCAGTATGACTCTTGGAGAAACCAAGTCTCATTAGATAGTTGTCCATTCTGGCATACCAAGTCCTTGGATATTTCTTGAGTCCATATAGAGCTTTCTTCAATCTGCAAATGTGATTGTATTTGGAATGTACCTCAAACCCTTGAGGTTGTTCAATATATACTTTTTCTTCAATAGCTCCATTGAGGAAAGTTGTCTTTGCATCCATCTGATGTAAGTTCCATCCCATGGAAGCGGAAAGAGATATGATAGATTTGATGGAAGTATATCTAGCCACCGGAGAAAACGTCTCATCATAATCTTCTCCCTCCTTCTAGGAGAACCCTCTAGCTACGAATCTTGCCTTGTATGTATCCATGCTTGCATCTATTGCATGTTTGATCTTGTACACCCATTTTGAAGTTACCACCAATTTTTCTTTAGGTCTTGGTACGATTTTTCATACCTCATTTTTCATAATGGATTGATGCTCTTCTGTCATAGCTTCTTTCCATTGTCCTTTTTGAACTTCTTCTTCAAATGTGGTAGGTTCTTCATCTAGAAGATTCTTCATGTATGTTGCATAACTTGAGAATCGTTTAGGTCTTTTACTCTTTCTGGATGTTTCTTTTGGAACCTTGAGTCTTTTTTCATCTTGTAAGGTAGCTTCAAGCCAAGCTGGTCTTTTCTTGGTCTTAGGTACGATATCTGAATCAATGTTTTCACATGGCTCCATAGGATGATCAGCTAGTTCCTTTTTGTCATTTACGTTTTCTATGCTTTCTTCGTTAAGTTCTTCAATCTCTTCTTCTTCTATATTATCTTCTATGGATTTCTTGAAGGCCATATTTTCATTGAATGTTACATCTCTGCTGACTTCGATCTTGTGTTGTTCTGGAATATATATTCTATAGGCTTTGGATGAATCATTGTATCCCATGAATATCCCTTTCTTTCCTGAAGGTTCTAGTTTATTCCTCTTGTATTTGGGAATGTGAGAGTAAACAGGACATCCAAATATTCTTAGATTTTCCACATTAGGTTTCTTACCTGAGAAATATTCTTCTGGTGTCATGTCCTTCAATATACGATGAGGAATTTTTTTCTACACATATATTGTTGTCATTGTTACTTCTCCCCATAAGAACATGGATAGACCTTGATCATTTAGTAAGGATTTTATGGTTTCTTCGATAGATCTGTTCTTTCTTTCTGCTACACCATTTTTTTGAGGATTATGAGGAACAGTTAGCTCCCTCCTAATCCCTGTCGATTTACAGAATGCAATGAATTCCTTTGATGTGTATTCTCCACCATTATCGGTTCTTAGCATCTTGATCTTCTTATTCATGAGATTTTCTATTTCTTCTTTGAACTCTTGAAACTTGTTGAATACTTCATCTTTTGTCTTGAGTAGATATAACCAAGTCTTTATTGAATATTCATCTATGAAGATTACATAGTAAAGAGATCCTCCTAGATATTTGACTGGCATCAGACCGCAAACATCTGAGTGTATTAGATCTAGGATCTCCTTAGATCTCTTGTTGTTGCTTGGGAATGGTTTATTGATATTCTTCCCAAGGGCACATCCCTTGCAGATTCCTTCGTGTGTAGATTTCAATTATGGTATTCTTTCAACCGTCCTTCTGAGAAAAGGCAATGCTTGATAGTTGATGTGAGCGTACCTTCTATGACAAATCTCATTAGGGTTGACTTCGTCATGTACAAGAGATTCTTCATTCTGTTCTAATAGTCTATACAAATTTCCTTCACGACTTCCAATAACCCTAGCATTCTCTATGCTGGAGTCTTTATGCCATGATAACACCTTTCCATCCACGAAGGCTATTCTGTTTCCTTTTTCTTCTAGGCATTATATCGATACAAGATTATTTTCTAAACCAGGTACATATAAAACATTGCTTAAGTGAACATGGTTACCTAATTTCAATTTGACAGAGGCTTGTCCAACTCCTTCGACGAGGTAAGTGATTTTGTCTCCAAGCTCTACCTTGTACGAGGTCTTCTTCTTGGCTTGATATCCCATCATGTTCCTAGAAGATCCACTATCGATTATCCACATGTCATCTTCAATTGTTTCGGTAAGTGTTGAGTAGTGTAAAAGACTGATCGTTTTAGTCATGTCTTTGGTTGACTGGTAACTGGTCATGCCTTGATCCAAAACTACAAATTCATAGTTTTTGTCTTCTGAGATATCCAAAAGGTGCGTTGAACTAGGGGGCATCTGAATATATTCTCCTTGAATAAGATGCTCCATCACAAGGTGTTGGATCTGAGATTAGGGTTTTTGCAACTTCTTCTGCTAGTAACCCTAGCGACAGTGTCTTGGAGGCTTCTCCTACTAGTAAACCTAGCAACAGTTCCACAACAAGCTCAATATCCTAGAGGCTCTGATTCCTTCCAGCGTTTAGGCTGAATGAAGGAGGTGTGGGCCCATAACCTGTTAGAATATGAAGGATTGTGCTTGTTTTACCATTGACAATACCCTTGTCACCCAACCATAGGCCGAAGCCACCCTCTGAGAACCTTGACCTTGACAGAGAAGAATACTGGTATAAATCAATAGCCAAGCAAGGCTAATGCACCAAGCAAGAATAGAAGCCAAAGATGATTCAGAGAGTGCCATCCAGAAAACTGGCACAACACCTTCCCCAGAAACTTGCGCACAAAACTGCCAACTGCAGTGCGCACAACTGGCTCTCTGCAATTCTGAGAATGTGAATAATG
>JZKD02S0137265.1:9520-23898 GCA_000966675.3 Picea glauca
TGAAACTCATGTTGTATGACTCTGACCCAAATAATGCAAGGATGATAATGAAATATAACACTTTTCATTCAATGAATCCTATTTATGGGAGAGAGAGAAAATTTTCCAAATCAACTCTGTACTACAATGCACAATTTTTGTTCAAATGTCAATGCAAACAATCATTAATCAAATGAAAATTCTCTATATGTCTTTTTCAATACTTCAACAATCTCTAAAATTTGATTTTTCAATGTTTTCTAAAAGACAAAAACAAWTTTCTTGAAAGAAAAACTTGTTGTTCACTTTCCAAAAAGAACTCTCACTATGCCAATGAGAATACAAAAATCAAATCAATGAACAAGCAAATAACAACCCAATCAACTCTTTCAATGAAAGAAAAAATAAAGAGCAAGCTAATGAGTCTGCTCAATGCAAAGAAAAAAATGACTTTTCAAACCATAAACAAATGAGAAAAACCAAGAACTTAAGTCTCAACCAATCACTGGTTCTTAACCAATCAGACACACTTAGCTCTTGAAATCAGAGAGAATGAATTTGCCAATAAGAGTCAAGAAACGAAAGTCAAATCACAAAGGACAAGAAAAACCTTGAAACCCTAAAACTGTTTACACGGGCAAACTAAAGCAAGAAATATATCAATCAATGGTCCAATAAACACATAAGAGGTAAATCAACTGATCTGAGCAGTTAGAAAAACTAAAACTCAATTTCAAAATTTTCAAAAATCTTGCTCGCAGGCAAGCAGTGTTACATAGTGCGAGAATCATAGATTCTTGCAGGCAACCTTTTAGCAAGGTGCGAGATTCTTGCACTGAACCCTATGAGCAGGGTGAGAACTTGACTAATTCTCATAGGATTTACTGAAACGCAGTGCGAGAACTCTTGAACATAACAAAAATTTTGAAAATTGAAGTAAAATTGACAAAGGCTTCTGGACCCAGAAGGTCTATCAGGATATCCTGAAGACTCAGAGACTGACAAGACAGGAGAAAAATGAAACTAGAAAAAATGGCCATAGAAAAACGCAAAAGACCATAAAGAAAAAGGGAATGTTCCCCAGTGGAGTCACCAATTTTTTTATTGGATAAATCCGTAAGTGCGGACACAAACCGATCTACCTAGATCCACCTAGATCTAGAACAAAACAGGACAGAATAATACTCTTTCCCTAGATTTAGACTATTGAATGAAATAGGAGGCAAGAATCATGAACATACCTTATGATCGCTTCCTTGGGTCTTTATTGTTCCAGATTTTCTCCAATGCTCTTGTTCCGTCCAGACCACAACAGTACAAACCAATCAAAGTGAAGACAACTCAATATATTCAACAGTTAGTCTATGCATATGATTAAGGAGTTACACAATAAAGTGACATTAGCTTTATGGGAAAGGGACATATTACTGTATTAAATTGATAGAAAGCAATAATTACAACCTGAGCCTTGATGTTGAAAACCTCCTTTCGATGGCTCCTAGCTCTGACACAAACACTTGCTCATGCATGAAGAAGATCAACCACTTTTGATAACCTTGCTGGTGTTCCTAGCTTTTGTAGCATCCGTCCTTCATACAATCTTACACTAATTCTCCAATAAATCTCTTGCTAGTTTTCTTCCAACCTTTTCCATGAGAATCCCATCAATATATAAGAGAGAATGGATTAGTTACTTGGATAGGAATGGTCCCAAAATATGAGGAAAGCCAGTACTTAGATAACCATTCGAATGCCATCTCATCCTTCTAGAAGATTCCCTTCTAGAAGATTCGAGAATTCATATTTTTTCCTTCTTTAGAAAGAGTTTGCACCCTAACAGTTAGGCACAGTGTGAACTTCTCGCACCCTGGCTTAAGGCAGCCTGTGAGAATCATGCATTCTCATAGGCAAATGTATTGGTAGCCTGCGAACCTTCCTCAAAACTTTGATTTCTGTAAAAAGATAAAGGTAACTTTTCTCTGGAGAAAGTTCTAATGAAGAGCTTGAGTACCTCATAATCAATACATCATCATGACGACCAAAATCATGGATAACACATTTTCATAATGCCCCCACCATTTCATGAAACAACCATTGGAAATCATGATTTGAATTTTTTTTATGACACAGATATAACAATTGGTTTCTTGAGCAATGTGGTGATGAATAAAATTATGGGCACTACCACTATCAATTAGGATGATGAACTTGTGATTTTTAATGTAGCCAATTAGCTTGAGGGTTTGGGGAGCAGAGAATCCAATTAGAGCATTCAATGAAATGATCGGTTCAACTTCCGTTGGATCAAATGGTGGAGTGAGATCAGTTGGATATGGTAGTTTTGCCACAGGAGGAGCATCTACCTCTTTGTCAAACACATTCTCATAGATGGCCATAAACAACTTATGTTCCTTACACTTGTGCCCCATAAAATAGTTTTTATCAAAATTATAGAAAAGACCCTTAAGTTGGAATTCATCCATTTCTTCTCGAGTTATTTTTTGGATCTTGAGAGGGGTGGGATGAGACACGGGATTGGGAGGGATATGGAGAGGAAGCAAATAGGGTTTGTGGTGTTGGGAAAAAACAACTTGTTATTCTTAATTGACATGTTGAGTAGCTTCCAACCAAGTCTAGGGGTGAGTCATGAGGACCTGGGCTCAAATTTTATCCTTGAGGCAACTGATAAATCATTCCTAGAAAATGTACCATACATTACCTCTGTTCTAAAATCCAATTTCTCAAATGCGACGATAAAATATTCCAGGTTTCAATTTGGTCAAACAACCTAGGGACTATGTGTTGGTGTCAAAGTGTTCATAAAGTTCAGCAACAAACTGTGTCCAAGAAACATATCATTGGATTGATTTTATACACCATCTCCACCATTTCCAATGTTCATGATATAGATAGAGGACATTGTAACAAAGTTTGGTCAAGTCATCAGTGATGCCATGCAAGGAGAAGTAATGTTCCATTTGAGTGACCCAACTATTGACGATTAAAATCGTCAATGAAGTTTTGCTCGCAATGTGTTGCTAAAGCCTATTATTATAAAAGCTAAATAATTCTAGTAGGTGGGACCCCCTTGTAGATTGGAGATCAGGTCTGGTTCTTATTTGATGTCATGCTACTATTTGACACTGCTTACATGGTGATGAGATTTGGTTTTTATTAGCTATGTATTGGGCTTATGAATTATTGGTTCTTTATGTTACTATGACCTATGTCATCCTTATTGTCACTACAATTTGTTATTGGATCTATTGCGAGGAGACCTGCACAATAAATATGTTAGCAATAACACATACAAGGAATTGGAAAGAGATGAAAAGAAATATAACAAATGCAAATGGTAAAATTTAAACTATGCTATATTCTATACTACATGCATCAATTTTTAAATGGAGTATTGTTATCCTAGCTATTAAGTTAATGGCTATGTGATGTTATTTGAGTTATATAGTCGACATGCATGGTGATTATGCTATGGTACAAGTTGATGTGGATCATGCTATTGGTGATACTTTGATATATGGTTTATTGGATCATATAGTTGATATGTGATATGATCAAGTTGGAATGGAAGGAATGATGTGAGTGGTGCATTTGACAAGTAATAGATGCAATTTTCAATGCATGGTTTAAATGAATTATTGGTAGATTAATGGTTGGTGTGTACTATTGAATTTAATTGACTGTGGGTGGAGGCGACGTGCTTTTACTTCACATCACCCTTACTCCTTTTTTTGGCCACCACCCTAGTCGGGCTATTGTTTGACCTTGTTGTTGTGGTTATGCTCTGATTTCTTAGTAGATAGGAACCGCTCGACCAACTTGTGTTTTAAGGTGTTCGATTACATGTATGTATTTTTTTGGCCATTCATGAGTCTTATCTAGTTATGAAATGATTTTTGGCTCAGGTGTATTGGTTTGTGCTTTCCTGAAGTAAAATACTGTGTAAAAAAGGTGTTTTTGGAATGAAATGTTGATGGTTGTTTCTGCAATAATCTTGAATTTGTAGTATTATTGGTCATCCTGGGTATTAGCATCCATAAGGGCTCTTTGTTATCCTTTCTAGTTTAGTTGGAGGGTTTTTTTTTGGTCTTGGGTGCCTGTCTATCCTCACGCATTCATCGCTATATCCAGTCTTTGGTTTTTGTGGGTTTAATGGTTGGAATCTCTTTGTTTCACTGCGTTCTGTTCACTTGAGCATTGGTTGTTTTCACCATTAAAGGTTGTGCAGTGGGTTATTTGGTTCTTTCTCAGCCCTATATTCACTTTAGCATTGTGGTTTCTTGATTGGAGAACCACGAGGGTTATACCCTATGTGTGTTAAGTATCATTACTGGTCAAGTTGGAGCCCCACTCCTCTGTTATAGCCCTCCTGTCACGGGATTCGTTACCTGACCAAAAATAAGTCATGGTTCTCTCTATGTATTCACCGTTGGTCTCAGAGGTTTTCACCATTGAAGGGAGTTAGTTCTAGCTTTTCCTGTGTTGGTCACAGTGCAAATCCTTAACTCCACTGGTCTAAGGAGAAGACCAGCGTGGCCTGTCGGGTTTACTGTTTGGTTATTGTTGGATGGTTGTGTATTTTCGGAAAAAATGGGTACATACTTGCCCATTTGGTCATATGGTGATTGTGTTGGTTTGATATATAGTCACTTCATGTGTTATTAAAATGAATAACCCTTCACTGTTAATTGGGCAGTCCATATACATAATCGCTCTCCTTGTTTGATAACCCGATATTTCTTTTTTTTAAGAAGGTCACAACCTCGCTCCATGTCTATGCATGGTTTCCACATCATGATTGGTTTTTTGGTTGATTGGTTGATTGGTTGGTACACAATCACAGTGTTTTTTCACTAAGGATTATTTGGATGTTTAGATTGGAAAGGGTTACAATTGCTTAATGATGCTCGTGCATGTTGCATTTGTGTGTGTGGTGTTCCTACACAACAAATAAATGGTCATTTTAATATGATTTATTTTGGGTCCAAATGGTTATTGTAACCCAGATGACTGTAGAAAATCCATCCAATGTATGCATTACGATTATGTGATTTCATAAGCACGTGTTTTACACAGCATGGTTGGTGCAATTTGATCAATTTGAAGCAATACTGTGTTAGATCGATAAATCAACACGATGGGTTAATTTAATACTGTGACTGTGTGTGTAGAAATCTAAAATGAAAATGTCACATCATGGTGTTTTTAGGTGGCTTCCCACTGTGTATAATATGGATGTTTTGGTTTCCACACTTAGAGATAGTCACAAAGTTTAAGCACAACTTATTTTTTGATTATTTGTTTTATGAAAACAGGCGTGTTGTTGATACTGCATCGTGATGGACAACCCAACATGTTAGAGTCACATTGAATTGAGATTTTACAGTGACATAATTACACTTTCATAATTGAATTATTATGTTCATAGCATGTGTTGGAATGGTGNCTAATTCTCTTTTATGATAGCATGGTATTATTGTAGACAACAATATTTAGAGCTGAATCACACCATTCAGACACTTGTTTTTCAGAGGTGTTGATCTATCTTTGATAGTCTGTGCAGACTTGTCTATTTGTGAATTAGTTTTCATGACTGATAAAGGCTATTGTGCAGAGTCGAGTGGGTAGCAATCTGTGGCAAGATGATCCAACTTTTAGAGTTCAGTTTTTTCTTTCTGTCAGAGTTCCTTTTGTATGTTCCATCAGGAATATCTAAGTTTGACTTTGGTCCAAGATTTTTGTATGAGATTTTGTAAAGAAAATGACTCTTTTGTGAATTGGAATGAAATAAAGGATTTATTTATGTCTCATCTATCTTGATTATCATTTTGGTTTCTTTACTTCTATCTTTACATTTATTTCAGCAACTAATATATTCAAAAAATTACATAAAAAGTAAATTTCCAGCAAGCTTTTTGTTGATAAAAGACTAGCCTAAGCACTTGTAATTAATACTTGTGAGTTAGCATGTTATTTTTGTTGGCTATAAACATAGGGTGATATTCCCATATATTTTTATTTAGCCAAGCATAATCTCAAAATGCTTGAGTAAGATCATTTCATATATTTTCCTCAACACCAACCATTGGGATTCGAGCCATCAAATGTTTTCACCTCCACTCATGGAAGACTCGGATCATGATGAAAGGGTTTGGATTGAAAAGGATGGGAATTGCAGGAAGTTGTACCTTCTGGGTTAAAAGGTTGTTCCAATGAGGTATGGACTTAGGAAATGGAAKTTTTTTCAGGACCTTGGCAGCAAAGGAGTCAACCTGAGAATCAACGTGGGATGAAAGTTGGTTGGTAAAGTGGGAATTGATGTCCTTCTTTAGTTCCTATTTCATATAGTCCAATTTGGCATATATGTGGGTATTGATGTGGTTTTTAAGTTCTTGGTTGCAGGTGTTGTCCATAGTGAAGGGGAAACACATGAAGAGGTGGGAAAGAAGGGTGTATGAAAAGGGCGAGTGGGCCCACGGAAAAATAAGGATTAAAATTGATATATACCACTTTGATCAGTGTGAGAAGGGGAATCCAATGGGATATGTCCCAAATAAGGGTGCCAAGAAGGGTGTTGGGACCACATGAAAAAAAGTCTTAAAATGATAGGTATCACTACAACGAGGAGAAAAAGAGGAGTCAAATGGCATAGGTCTCAAATAAGGGTGTGAGTAGTCTCCAAATTGTTTTTTTAATACGGAGTTATACTCCGATCCAAATAATATTATAGTGTTGAAATTCCCAAATTCTTAATAGGAAAAAATGTGTACTAATTGTGCAACTAGGATGCAGGAGGAAAGGTTACACGAAAATAGATCCTGTTTGTTCCTTTCTTGTTATGCTTCTGTCCCAAGAGTTAGGGTTTTTCATGGTTCCTATAGACAAGGGTTTTCCCTATGTTATATCTCTCTGATATACATTTGGGGTCGAATAGTAGTACTCGACCCAATATATCAGGGAACCAACTAAGGAGGCTAGATCGTACCCTTAGTCGTACTACTCGATTACCCAGGTACTAGAGAGTATCTTCCCGAGTGTTGTTCTCAGTGTTACTATATTAGTTAGGTGTCTCAGTGTTACTATATTAGTTAGGTGGTCGATGGGTTTATATATAATAGGTTTCAAGTGATCCAGGTGGATATTGGTGGCCACCCACCTATTCCAACTTGCTCATCTTGCCATTTTCTTAGTTTGGCCGTTTTTTCCTAGTTTTTGGGTTCTAAACTTCTGGGGCCATTTTGAGGCCCTAAAAAACAATTTTAGGGATCACCATAGTCAAATTGTATATTAAGTTATATTTTGACAAAGTAATGTGTATTCCTTGGAAATAACTTTCCAACGGACTATCGTTCACCTAAAACAAAGATCATAGGCAAAAGTTACGACCCCGGGAAGTTGATGTACCAACTTACCCCAACAGAGGCCACATGACTCTTGGAACTTCACCTCCTAGGGTTAGGTTTTTGGATGTCTAGGGTTTTGGAATTCATGTTTTCTATAAAAATTATTTCAGAGCCCCATTTTACTCATCTTCTTGCGAATGAGCGCAGCCATCACATCGCTTCTCAGATATAATCCACCACCATTCTAGCAAGCTTGTTTCAAATTGCATTTTATAGTTTCAACATATTTCTTTATTAATAGAAGACAAGTTTTACTGTATATTTGTTATTGTTCATTGAATATCTGCATTAATAATATAGATCGGTATTCATTTCATTCTACTCATAAAATATGGATAAGTGGTATTAGAGTGATCTACTCCTTATCGTTCTTAATGCATGTCCCCGACGAGGTCAACATACAAATATTTGGGTCTCAAGCTTGTTTTTCTTGAGGATAAAGTCTCTTGCACGCCCAAGAGACCTTCCATGGAGGGAGAAAAGAAAGATAAGGAGACAAGATATCATTTCAAACTGTTTCTCGAGGAATCCCTCATGCAACATAGGAATGAGATAATGGATAGTTTTATGCAAATCCTTCGATGACTACCAAAAACCAACAAATATTCCTTAAGTGGAGGCGCCTCCCCCTTCAAGGTACATATCAACTTTTATATTCCTATATTTGAAGGTCATATAGATGAAGATGTTGTAGACAAATGGTTTAATCTGTTAGAAGGGTATTTTTTTTGTCCATAACTTTTCAAATAGAGAAAAGATTACTTTTGCGCTCCTCAAAGTTGTCTCCCATGTCAAATATTGGTGGGATACTTTTTGTGAGAAAAAGGAAACATAGGAACCCTCATTACTTACAATTGCACTAACCTAGGAGTCCTTTAGGGATGTTATTAAGGAAAAATACAACCCTGTTAGAAGTTATGATGACCTATATAAAAAAATGGACCACACTGTTGCAGGAAAGGGATCAAGCAGTGCTAGAGTTCACAAATATTTTCCATACCTTGTGCACCAAGATGGGTATCAAATATTGTGAGTGAAATATGGTGCTCAAGTATCACAGTGGTCTGCATAGATACGTCCAGGTAGAAATGGATTTTCTGGACATCTCTTCCTTGGGCACGACCTATCGATATGTCGTTAAAATCAAGCAGAAGCTTAAAAAAAACCAACATTTTGGGTATGAGAACCCCTCACAGCAGAATCAGGGAAAGGGTAGCCCCAACCCCCCCAAAAAGGGAAGAGTAAAGATGGACAACCTCAGAAGAACTAGTCTAAGCCGCAAACAAAGAAGTACAATGGAAAGACAAAGAAATATATCGAGAATTGGTGTGACTTCAATAAGATCCCCTAGAATAAAATTGTTGATTTCTACTCAAAGCAGTAATTGGTGACTAAGGTGAAATCCTATGAATCCGATGTGGGTTCAAACTTTGAGTCGAAACTAGAAAAGGGAAGACGGATCATTAACACGAAACCTAGTGCCACCATTTCTACCATGCATATCCATCCTAGTGAACCTAATGATCCAGCTTGGTGAACCTCATTTCAGTCGAGGTTTTCAAGTAGTTTCCCTTGCCGACAATGTCACACCCGCATCCCTACACCACCGAATTTCTCTTCCAAGGAAGAAATCTTCACGTTAGCCAATAGTGCCACTTGTCCTATGGAATCAATCCCTTCAAAGATGAGGTATTGTATGATGTTATTCCCCTTGAAGTTTGTGATGTTATTTTGGGCCAACCTTAATTATGAAAACGTCATGAGTCTAGGCCTTGTAGTGTTATTATTACTTTGGACAAGAAATTATAAAGGATATCCGAGGTAGTCCCACTTAGTGTCATTTCCTTGGTCTCTGCCAAGCAATGCATGAAGGTCATCTCTCATACCAGGAATTTTGTCTTCTTCATGATTCACTCTTAGAGTGAGTGAAAGATTGTAGCCACATCCATGGTCTCTACGGCCGACCTCTCCATGCAGTAGAAGCAAGTGGATAAGTGATGGGTGTTCTATATGCACTAAAAAGACACTAAAAACTCTTAATTAAATTGTCAACCCAGGGTAAGTAAACTTAGAGTTGTAGAAAAATATATGCCAAAGGTAGAAGGCCTGGTAGGAGTATAGTCTAACTAATGAAGGTAGCTATCTAAGGCTAATCTACTCAAGCAAAAATATCTAATGAGAAAATCCTACTAAGCAACTTGCAAGTAGGTAACCTAAGTACTTTTGGGCCAAGGATAGATGGACAGTTCTAAGAAAACAAGTAAAAACCCTATGTAAAGAAAACTAGTTCATAACGATAATCAAAAGCAATTATTTAAGCATAATAATGAGCAACTAACAAAAGAAAACTATTTTAACTTGCCAACCTACATTCAATGAGCAAGTATCTTATGAAAGCAAATAAATAAACAAGCAAGCAAAGACACCTAACTAAACTACTAAAGCAAATAGACAAGTAATAAAAAACAACTATCTAACCTACTAAAGCAATAGACATGTAAGCAAATACAACTAACTAACCTACTAAAGCAAATAGACAAGTAAGCAAAGAAAAATAACTACTCCACGCAATCAAATTAAAACTTCTCATTGAAGAACTATCTAGCCTAAGAGGCAAGTGGACTAAATGCTTAGCTCAAAACTATTTCTAATGCATGAAAGGAAATCTATTTTATTGAAAGAAAGAAGAACTACCAACTAATACTTAATCTATGATAAGAAAACTACTATCTAATCTATCAAAGAAAAGTCTATCTATCCTACAACGATAATAAAAATTTATTCTAATCTATGAAAGCAAGAAACTATATCTATGAAAGCAGGAAAATTATTTCTTTTAATATATGAAAGCAAAAATACTATTTCTTAATCTATGAAAATAGGAAAACTATCTTTTAACCTATGACAATTCAAATATAATGTTGGTGGTTGTGTGAATGTCTTCGGTGTTGGATGATATCTCGATGGAACTTGACAACAAAGGACAATTCAAGTGGTATAAGCTCAACACTAATCTCAATGGCAAAGTGAAAGGTATGGATTAAACAATCCAATGAGAATTTAGCCGTGACAAAACAATGTTAGATACCCTGCATATTCATGTATAAAGCATCAACAACATAACGAGATCATCATTATACTTCTATTCTACATAAGAAAAATTCATACGTAAACTCAATCATTAACTAAGAACTACAATTGCAATCTAACTCTAGGCAAGAAATTACGTAAAATGAAACCACTCTATGTCTATTCTAACAATTCAAATTGCAATAAGAAAATGATTAAAAGAAGAAATTAAACTATGATATTGAAAAGTAAATTAACAATCTACATTAATCAACAACTAATTAAACAATATCTATATAAAAATGATATAAGCAAGCTATAATTAAAAACTGGAATTAATTCTATCCATCCATCAAATCCTTGTCAAAGAGAACCCAAATTAAAACTCTGTTTTAAATTTGACTACAAAATCATAAAAGAAAGCATAATCTAACATCTAATTGCACACAGGGTTAGTATAGAGACTTGCAAGTTTGTTCCTAATCTACAAGATCAATGCATGCTAACACATCTCATCATTCTAACCTACAAAAGAGAATCAAAACAATTAAACTACAACAAACTAGTTAACACAACAAAAATATGCATATGCAGAAAATAAAGAGTATAATTAAATTATGAAATGCATAAACAAACACAAAGATAGTTACCAAACTGCTGGTGGGTCCCCCAGCAAGTCATGGTCACTCTCTAAAAGTACACCACGCGCTCAGCCATACAAAGTCACCAAAAAAACTAAAAAAACGCAGTTCTGGCATAATTTGGCAATATAAAAACTTAAAACAAAGTAAAATCATTTTTCTATCTATCACACTGACAATTCTAATGCTTATTCTACTTAACAATCATCTGACCACCTCAATGGTATTTATAACGTTTACACACCAAGTGGTCAACCACAGGAGGGTCGAACCACTTCTAATTTTGGAAAATTACAATAAATGATGCCCTAACTGATAAAACAGAGCGAGCCAATAATCGTCCTCTTGAGAAACTGAAACTCAGTTGTCGGGAGTTCAGTAGCTGGAGGGGGAAAGCATGAAAAAAACCCATGTGCCTGATTTTCCCATCACTAGCAGCCAATACCATAACCGCCAAGTCACCCTACATTTTTGTGCAATACCCAGTGTTGGACGTAGTGTCAGATCAAGTGTCGGAATCAGTACTAGAAGGAGTGTCAGATCAAGTGCCGGAGGCAGAAATGTGGTGTGTTTTTTCCCTGTAACACGAGAAAAATGTGAATTAGATCTTGGTAATCATAAAACATGATGAATTATATGTAATACAATCATTAAACATGAATCACACATATTTGATGTCGATCATACCATTTTATCATAAAATTCTTCAAAAATCTCCTTTAAAATATGAAAAACACATATGTACATGCGGGAAAAGTGTATAATAATCGTCAAAAAAGTGATCATATCTCGGCCCAACATTACCCCCACACTTATGATTTTGTAGGTCCCACTGCAAACTAAAAGGATTTACCCCTTGGAACTAGGCTTGCTTAGGAGGATCAGCTTTGGAAGCCTCTCCTTATTGATGTGAAGAGTTAGCCTTGTGCCTCTTGTGTCGCTTCAACTATGCTCTGAGGCTGCAGTTAGATTTGGTCATATCATTGACCAATCGTTGAAGAGAGTTAACCTTTGTTTGAAGGACTGCATTTTCATTATGAATGTGTGTATCTATTGTCTTCCTTTCCTCCAACTGTTGGAGAAGATGATGGTTTTCCTTTTGTTGCTCCTCTATGGTTGGGGCAGAATCAGTGATCTCCGAGGAAGGCTTAGATCCTTTGAAGGATGTGGACAATCTATTAGTTTTAGAATCCAGATTGGGCATGGGTGAAGTAGGAGTTATGGGAAATCGATAAGGTGAGGTAGGTTCTGATTTTGTTTTCCTTAGTGGCTCTAATCCATCCGCAAAAAATCCCCTAGATTTCTTATGATGGATCTCAAGGTAGGAGGATACTTGGATAGGATCTAAAGCAGGTGGAGGTTTTTCATAATGCTTTGTTCTTGTGCTCTAGGTACTCTTCCGAAAGGGTCCTTTACCAAATCAATTGGATCCCCTCTTGTTTATGGGAATGATGGGAAAGTCTTGTTGCATTACTTCTTGGATCTTTTTAGGTGTAGGATCAAGAGAGAGTCAAGGCATTTGGGGGTTAACAAGAGGATTCTTTTGGTCTTTGCTCTTGGAATTTTTACCCTATGAAGAAGTAGGGATATCAACAAGATTTCGGTATTGTTCCATAAAAGAGAGGGTTTGTGAAAGGGGGTTTTGAGTTCTTGGAGAGTGAGGTTTGGATGGAGAGATAGTTTTTAGGCTAAGTGGATTTTTGCCGGTATTAACTGTCAAGTGAGGGTTTGCAAATTGGTAGATAAAGGCATCCCAATTTTTCCCCTGTTTCTCTAGTTGGGAAAGAACGAGGTGTTTGATCAAGACATGGTGGAAGAGATATTTGTGGGGGTTATTCACATTCTTCCTCACTTGAGAGGACATCTTCTCCAAGATTTTGAGAAAATAGAAGGGAAATTTCAAGGGTTTGTTGAACAGAAAATGAGCCGGCAATCTAAAATGACAAGCCTTGAAAGTAGAGTATCTAACTTCACATGTAATTAACCTTATGATGATGATGAGGGGATTTATCAATTCCTCCTTTATCCACTCCTTATCATACCCTTTTTCTCCTGAAATTCTCTCCAATTTGAGCTTAAACACCCTATTATAACTTGAGCACGACAATTGGTGGTTTTTGAACTATCTATCTCCCATTCTTGGGATCTTTGTAGCTGCAACAATGGAATATTATAAAACTTCAAAGGTAAGATACCCTACATGTGTTTTCTTACCATCAAAACCAAGGGATAATTTCATGGAGAGGCCATCATCATGGCCCTGCAAGCTAGACAAAAATGGCCCCCAGCCTACGCGCAAAAACACTTCTCTGCACTGTGCAAATTCAGGAATGGAAAACAAGTATGCATAGGAGGAGGTTTTGTATCTCTTGGGAATTGTGACAGAGGTGAATTTTACCAGGCAAGGGCATGATCAATACAAGATATGGCACGAACTAGGGACGGTCTGAGCGCGATTTGAATAAGGGATGAATTGGGAGAGGTTGGGCAAGATTCTTTAACGCAGGGCAGAGAAAATGGCAAGGGAAAATGGAGATAATGGTTGCCCAGCCTGATTTTGAATGCACTCATGGTGGATTATGTTGCACACATGTGCACGCAAGCTACCATGTGTGGGAAATTCAAATTTGATTACATGCTTTTGGGTAATGTAATGAAATGTCTACAACCAATTCAATTAAATGTAATTGAGTTCTGGTTACCTGGAATCTAGGAAAGTTACTGGTGTGTAACTCACATGGCACTTCGTTCGACATATCATACAAAACCTCATACAGTACTTCATCCGGTACCTCTGTGTTAAGTGAATTTTCACCTCTTATAATGGATAGCCTGCAAATTTGAAGTGTTTTTAACAATCACGGTGGTAAATGAGCAAAGGCAGAATGCTCCATGCTCACTCAATCTTCTTGCATATGACATATAATGT
Organism: Picea glauca; assembly: GCA_000966675.3. NCBI lineage: Eukaryota > Viridiplantae > Streptophyta > Pinopsida > Pinales > Pinaceae > Picea > Picea glauca. The sequence goes on from JZKD02S0137265.1 coordinate 23,560, forward strand.
CAAAAACCTACAATGAACAGGTTATAGCAAGCATAAAACTATATTGTCAAACCTACAATATGAATCTTGTAATGAAATGATAAACCAATAAAGAGTGGTCTGTTAAGTATGTGTTCAGTAATTTATAGCACATATGAATTAAGCATTTCAAAAATAACATGACTATCAATGGAATAACCTGTATCATGGTAATAATACAAAAAATCTTGCAAAGACTTGTTTCTCTAGGCAATGATCATTTGTTAGCTCATGAACCCCTCCCCCACACCTAAGTATTGTGACACCTCACAATCAAAAGTATAGGAAACTAGTTAGTATCCCCCAATAGCCAAATATTTA
>JZKD02S0137309.1:29374-42425 GCA_000966675.3 Picea glauca
TAGTTGGCAGGGAGGACAGTAGTTTTGGGCAGTTATTTTCCTATTTGTGGCAGGGTTGATCTGTGTAGCAGGGAGCAGAAAGGCAGCAGCAAAGCAAAGAGGCAACAGAAATTAGAATTAGATCCAGGTACTTGTTAAGTTGTGTATTTATTTCATACTGTAAATAATTTAGTATTTATTGATAAATCCAAGTTATTGAAGTTGTTGCTATAAAAGTCAATATCATGTTATGAAGTTTTGTTTCAGTTTACTTTCTTAAAATGTTTAGGACACTTAATGATGTTTAGAATTATATGGGCATTACATTTATACTCATCTTAGTGTGCAGATTATGGAAGATATTTGTGAACTTTGCTACTATATGGCCCCTTTCCTATCACAGTGTGGTCCATCTCGTACACTGGTCATTGTAACTTCCAACAGGGTAGTATTGTTCCTTAATAACATCCCTGAAATAATCCCAAGTGGGTACGACTAAAAATATTTCATATTCCTAGGTGGCCTTTTTCTCATAGTAAGTCTCCCACCAATCCTTGACATGGGGGGCAACCTTAAGGAGCACAACAGTAGTATTTTCTCTATCGAAAAAAATACAAAACAAAAAATACCTTGCTAGAGGATTCAACCATTTATCTACAACATCCACATCTATATAGCCTTCAAATAAGAGGATATAAAAATTAACTTGTACCTTGAAGGGGGTGGTGCCTCCAAAGTGGTCGCTTAATGAAGATGTGTCACCTATTGACAATCGTCAAAGGATCTATGCAAAGTTATCCGCCATCTCGTTAATTTTTCATGTGAGGGTTTCCTCGAGCAACATTTTAAAAGGATCTCCTGCTCCATCATCTCTATTTTATTCCTCCATGGGAGTCCATCGTGATCGATGGGGATTGTCTTGCAAGGGATCAACTGCTTTGAGTCCTAAATCCTTGTTCCCTGACCTTGTCGGGGACATCCACAGAGAAACAAATCAAGAGAAGATTGATATGGTACCACTGATCCATATTTATAAATGGAACTAAATGAAATACATATTTATAGAAAAGAAACACACAAAAATAAAGTAAAACGTTACTTCTATTAATAAAAAGAACATGTTGAAACTGTAAAAATGTAGACTGAAACAAACTTGTTTGAATGGTAGTAGCTTATTTCTTCGAAGAGATCTGATGGTTATGTTTATTCACAAGAAGATGAGTAAAATGAGGCTCAAAAGACCTTTTTAACATAAAACATAAATGAGGAAACTATAAACATCCAAAATCATTGCCCCATGAGATGAAATACCAACATGTTTGTGGGCCCCAATGGGGTAGTTGATACGTCAACTTCCTGAGGGTGTAACATTTTCATCTGATCTATGTTTGGGGAACTTGATACACCATTGGAAATGTATAGTTGAGGAGTACATATTTTGTTCATCCGATCATCCTCCTTTGTTTGCATGGTAAGCATTTTTTAGCCCGCAAAATGTTGTTTAGGGCCTCAAAATAGCCCCAGAAATTTGGGACCCAAAAATCTGTGAAACAATTGTCAAAATGGAAATTTTTCTTTGATACAGTGGAATAGATGGGTGGCCATCGATATCCACCTGGATCACTATAAAAAAAGAAAAATCATCAAAATTGTTAAAATTCCTTTAAGTTTTCATTTGACAAGTTGTACCCTAGATAATTTATGGACCTTGAGAGGAGGAGAGGGAAGAGTGGGATTAGTGGGGCAAGGATGTGGAATAAAGGATTGATTTTTTATTTGATTAGTGACCATGTTTTTTTCTTCCTTGTCTCAATGAGTGGATTCAAGCCATGTATTAGGGTGAGACATTATGACGGGAGCAATAATTTCTTCCTTGAGACCATAAATAAAGCATTCGTGGAATAAGGTGTCTGACATTCCTTCGGTGCAGAGAGCCAGTTTCTCAAAAGTAGTGATGTATCCTTAAACTATACATGATTTCTTAAGCTTGGTCAAATAGCCCAGATGATGAGTTTTGATGTCAAAACATTCAAAAATATTGGAAACAAATTGAGTCCAATCAATATAACCTTGATGGGAGTTCTTACACCATTTCTACCATTTCCAGTGCTCTATATCTAAATAAAGGACACCAATAAAAATCTCCATTAATTCATCAATGATGCCATGCAATAAGAAATAGTGTTCCATTTGAGTGACCATACTAGTGGGGTCATAGCCATCAAATTTATTCATATCCACTTTAGGGAGGCGTAGATCATAAGCAAAGGAGTTGGATTGAAACTCTATGGAATAGGATGATTTGACTCTCTCTTGGTGTAAAGATTTTTCTAGGGAATTAGGGCCCCTAAATTTATCAAGAATAGCTAACAAGGTTGACATTTGGATAGGGAGGTTGTCGAGGTTGGCTATCTTGCAATTAATGGTAGCAATTTGGGAATTAATTGTAGTAAAATTTAGATTAGTATGAACTTTATATTATTTGAATTGGGTCTATAAGTTGGCATAGGAATATTGCAGTGAATCAATATAGTTGCAATATTATTGGCCTAGGGTTTCCATCAGTGAGTATTTAAAAGTAAGAGGGATAGTTGAACAATGGTGAGTGGGTCCACACATAAATGATTACTGGAGAGTTGTACAAATGTGATCAATGCTTCTTTCTGAAACGAGGGAGATAAGAAGGAAATAATAGGGAAGGTGGGTTCACAAGAAAAGGCTTATGAAAGAGGGGTACCACTATGATTGGCATGAAGAGACAAATATATCGAGATAGGTCCAAAATAAGGGTGCCAATGGGACCACTTCTACTCGCTTTTTTTTCTTTTTTTCTTTTTTTTCTTTTTTTCTTTTTTTTCTTTTTTTCTTTTTTACTCATGCAAAGTTATACTCTAGGGTTAATAATACTATGCTAATAGAATGTCATAATTTACCTCCTATAATTACTACTTGTATGCTTCACTAACCACATGTTTACCTTCTTAATGACAAATATCTATGTTATTATAGACACCAAAACACATCGCTAGCTCGAAAAAAAAAATCTATAAAATATAATTGTCGAGGAAAGTGCTATGATAACACTTGTAAGGTACCAAATAGAAATATTCAAAGAAAGAGCACAAATATTATCTAGATATATTTCATAAATAAATACAATAGTGAACACAATGACAAATGAGACAAAATAATATACCTTTATCAATATGGAAGCATTGTTCACTTGCCTCTTTGAGGGGAAACCTCCAATAGAGAAAATATCAGATTATAAATGATTCCACAAGACATATTTTAAAATGGTTCTATCCCTATATATACTAATTATGTAATGTCCCCACTATAATCCCTAGTTTATTTAATGCTTATGTATATATAATGTGTGGGTACATCCAAAGCAATGTAATATGCAAATTATATTTCTATGTTTTTAAAAAATTATTGTGACGCCAACTGCTAAGAGGACATGGAAATAGATGGGGGATGAATTAATATACAAGAGAGGGGAGGGTCTAAGAGAATTTATAAGAGGGGGTCCAACGGGGAATTACCCATGTATATTAATTCAACCCATTTTTCCTAAATTTTCTATTGGTATATGAACCTTCAATTTTTTGATTGAGTGTTCCCAAAGCCAATCATTGAATACATGTAAGAGGGTGGGTGTGATTAGTCACATACCATAGTTATTGGGAACATGGGGGCTGAGTACAATTAGATTGGGAAAGTGTGTGATTCAAGAAAGGAAAGCCAAAGGGAGGAAATTTGTATGGGTTGGGGACAATAGTTTTGGATAGTCAAGTTTTGTGCATGAGGAGAAACTAGAGAGCAAGAAAGAGAGTTTAGAGCTAGTCTAACCATGAGGGAGAATTCTAGAGCAAGATGGAGCGTATTTGGAGAGAATTAGAACTGAATAATTAAGAACTAGGTTTCCAGGCCTGAAGAATGAACTACTTAGTGAGTTTCACTAAAACAACAAGTGTTGTTGTTCAGTTACTAGTAGTTTTCCTAGCAATGAGTGCCCTTGAGTTCCCAATTCAGAGATTCCTAGATACATGTGTATTAGATTCCTGAGGGACTAATATTAATGAAGGGGTACATTCCTTGGGTTGGGAAGGTCAAGAGGAAAAAATATAGTGGAAAATTGAGATAATTCTAGGAGAATATTAGTGGGTTGTGAGTCTTATGAGTTGTGAGTGGACCAGTGAGAGACCACCCTTTTTTGTGGATTTATAGCATCATCTCAGGGGTGATTTTCTATTGATATTTGGAACATAAAGTCCATGTTCATCTAGAATGTCCATCCCAAGAAGTTGGTTGCACAACCATTGTTAAAGGATAATGGTTTATTTGTTTTATGTCTTGTATTTATGAGTTTAATTGTTGTTCATGAAATTTGTAAATGAGAATAGATTTTATATGTTGTTGTAATGAAGTTTGTTAGCTACATTCATGTCTATTTTAGTATGTTGTATATGAATCAATGTAATGGTAGTGAAAAAGAGAAAAATTTGTTTTTAATTCGTATATGAAATCTACAAGAAATTAGTTAGTTGTAAAAGAATAATTTGTTCGCTGTAAAATTTTGTTTTTGTGATTTTTCCACACTGTAAATTCCCTCATTTAGGATAAGGGACATTACATTATGGTAATATATTTTCTATTTCAAACACTGGGCTTTTATATTCTCAAACCAATGTGAATTTGAAAATTTTGTTGTTGTAGTTTTTTGTATGTGACAAATTTGGGGAGAAGTGGTAAACAATTAGAGATGAATACACAAACTCATGAGAAAGATTCAAGTTTAAAGGAGTCATATATATTTAATAAGTTCAATGGAGAAAATTTTCAAATTTGCAAAGTCAAATTCAACTTGGAATGGTCAAATTCCAAGTTTTAATCGGTGTTGTAGAGTTGCAAGCAGTTTGGAAAATCGATGGTCAAGATCGTGTTCGATCTTGAGATTGATGGTTGAGATTTTATTTGATAAATTTAAAAATTTCATAATCTTTTTTTGTTTGAAATTTCGATCAATTCAATAGAGAGTATTCATTTTCAGTTGATTGGTGAAGTTAGAGAATTGACGACTAATATTAATTTTCGGTAGTTTTGAAGGTTGGGAAAAGTAATAGTCGGGATTCATTTTGGGGGTTTTTGAAATGGATCAGATTAACAGTCAAGGTTCATTGGTAGAGATAGGAAAATTTCAATGAATCAATGGTTAATATTGTTTCGATTAGGATATTGATGGTCCATATCAATCAGAGAAATGTAGAAAATTTTATAAGTGTTGAATTTCACCAAGAGAAATCGCAAACGGTTGATGGTTGGGTCGATCGAAATGGTAATGAGTTTAGTTTAGAAAAAATACATCTATAACCATTGATGACCAATGGTTGAGTGTTGGTTGATTCATCGAATTGTTTCAAATTAAGAAAGACAATTTTTTGATATTCGATGGGCCGATGGTCGGGTGTTGATCGAATTCAGCAAGGTGTTCTGGTCATCCAAGAAAAATAGTTGATAGTTGATGGAGAAAAGGGGTGATTGTGTATCGTTCCATGCCAACATCCATGTGTTGTTCCAAGTTATAAAATTTGACACATATGGATGATGTTTCATGCCACATTAGCATCCATATGTCATGCCACATCAGTAATTTCCACGTCGTCCAAGAAGTGGTCGATGGTTGATGGTCAATTCAATCAAACTAGATAAGTGTTTCTCCAATCGGTAGGGATGACCGAAGGCCAATGGCCCAATGGTCGAGAATAAACCAAATTACTGGGGATTTCCATTCTCCAATGGAAATCATCGATGGTTGACATTCGAGTCAAATGGTTTTGAAAGTGCTCATATCGGTTGATGGGGAGTTGGGCTAGTGGTTGATGGTTAGGTGAGCAGTTTGGGGAAAGTGTCGTACATACCAAAAGAGAAAATTGGTCATAAATGTTCAATGGAGAGAATATAAATGACTCATATTTCATGTGATATGAGATCGATGAATCAAATTTAAAGCGCCATTACAGTGGTAAAACAATCAATTTTATGCGAAAGTTTGTGGTTTTTGAAGGTCATTAACTTACGGGGAATTTTTTAGGGCATAAATGATTTTTTTATCCAATAAAAACCATGAGAAAAACGTGTACCAAGGTACATGTTGTATCTACAACTCAAATAAAATAACTTGAAGTGATCTACCAATGAGTTCAATTGTTAATAAAACAGAGCTCGTAGGAGAAAGTTACATCCAAAAAAGTAAGGATAAAATTTTGGCACAATTTTACTTCTAGAGAGAATAACTCCATCCTCGTAAGTTCGTTTGGGGTGAAATATTAGTCTATGGAAATATTATGACCCATAGAATACATCCATGGAGTAATATTTGGGATATGGGTATGGAAAAATGTGTTGGGAGTGAAATAAGTTACTTGTAGCATACAATGATAAATTGGGTAAAAAAACCTAAAATTTTCTAGACCATAAATTTTAGCTTGAATATTGGATTTGAGAAAATGAATATTAAATTTATTGAGGATTATAAGACATATGTCAACAAAAAATTTAATTTGGGCAGTAAAAGTTTATAGAAATTGATAAAGATTTTTATGTACCAGTAAAAGAGTGGAAATTGAAACATGTAAATGTTGTAACGTTTTGCTTAGAACTTAGACTGAGGTATGAGTACAATCATTGAAAAGTTGTTTAAGAGAGGAGTTCATTTAAGGAATAATAATTTTAAATTTTTTGAATGTGTTATTCATAAATTTATGCATAAATAACATTTATTCTAATCGATGAAATGTTTTATTTTATGCATGTTATAATAGTAATTATTACATGCACATTTCTTGCAGAATTAGAAGTACATGAAAGAAACTTTAGTTCTTATATGAGGAATGGAGTTATGGAAGATGCTCAGGGATATTATAGCCATGAGGAAGAGATAATAGGTCTGCATGTCAACATGGGGAATTCTAAGACTAATTCAAATGGGAGAAGAGACAGGCATGAGCCTGTAACTATGAGAAGTATGCATAGGGAAGTGCATAGCTATAGAGATGATAATGACATAATTATGAAGGATTAGGAATAGATACTTTAGAGTTTAAATATGTTTCATAATCAATTCAACAAAGACTCTAGAACCAAGAAAGCATCTATTGCTAGGAAAGTGTGAGAATATAGATCCCAAATAAAAAGGGATGGTGTTACACATCAAATTTCCTCCCTTCGACATTGTCACATTTTCATTGGCATAAGTGTCGCACTTTTGTCACAAGTGTCGTAAGTGTCGCATTTTATTTCACTAAGTGATGCATCACAAATGACACCATGAAAACACTTTTTACAACCCCTAAAACATGTTATAAGACGAAGCCCCATCATCTAACAGTCGAAAAAAATGTATTTATAGGGAATTATTCATCTTAGTAAATTTTGGGAAGATCAACACTCCCCTACTCATACAAAGGGAGCACTAGCACTTTTTTTCCATCCCAGGGGGAGAGTTGTAATGCTTTATTTCCCATTCTAAGGGAGCGCTAAGTTGGTTGAAGAAATCTTGGAAGAAATCTCATTTTCTTCTAAATACAGTTATGGATGGATCGAGTCGGTTTGGCTCGAATATAACTCCAGGGTTGCATCTAAGGAAAATATCACAACTATTGGAGCCATATCCTAAACTAATTCCAAACATACCCAAGGTAGTTTATCCTCTGAAATCATATAAATGGAGGCATTCCCATGGAGAAAAATGGGAGAAAATCAGCAAAGCATTGTTATTTTGACTATGGATCTTTTAAGCAAGGGTTGTATAAAGATGAATTAGAGAGGTTGTTGCAACATCATCTGAAGATTGTAAGTTTCCTTTTGAATTTCTAATTTAATATAATTGTCCTATTTCCTTCAAGTATGTGGTTTCATGTTATTTTCTTTGTCTAATTTGATTTTCATAGATGAATTGTCTTTTCCTAATCCATTAGAGTAGAAGGCAATCACTTGTTTCTTGTTGTTCATTGCAGTATTGATTTGCACCGGGAATTGGATCAAGTTTGCGGATAGGAGAATCTGGGACAAACATCGTAAATATAGTACATCCTACTTTACCTTCTCCTCTCTTTTTTGATAAGAAAAACGCGTTTATAGGAATGGTAATATCCAAATGATTATTTTTGTCTTGGTATAATAGTCAATAATCCAAGGGAAAGTTCACCTATCCGTAGGGGAATATTTTCATAACAAAAATTGGTGACTCCACTGGGGAACAAATTTGCAGTTTGTTCTTTCCTTGGTTCATCCATTATTTTTTCCTATCCTTAGATCCTATTTCTTGATTTAATATATTTTTACATCTCTTTTGTCTTTGCTAGTTGTCTCGCAGATCCTCTTACTGAATTTTCTTGAGTTACTGAGCTTTTTGAGATTTTTCTCAAACTTTTCTCACAACTAGCGCCCCTCTACAATTCAAGCCAGAGTGTTGTTTCTTAATCAGCACTACCCTAGATTCTACTAGGAAGAACTACAGTGATCTGGTGATTTGGTCACTAGAGCGTTGATTTTCCTTTCTTTTGGAAATTTCAGGGTCTCTTGCTTGTTGGGTATAGTATTTTGCTATCTTTCCCTAACTCGAAACTTATTATGTTTGATCTTGTCCTCTATTTGACTAAACTTGCTACCTTTCATTATTTTTATTACTTATTGAATTTGTGTTGTCTTTTCTTATTGCAAAATCAACCTTTCTCTCTCAAAATTGGTTTGTTTTTCCCACACTTCTCGATTATCTGATTGAATGGAGGATTTCACAAGGAAGATCATCGATCACTAGATCTATTGTTTTATTTATCATTGATCCCTTACTCAATTCTTGAAGACTATAAAGTATGACTTTTGGTTTCTTAGTGCTTTTCCTTGAGAGCACAGTTTGGTAATGGTTTTTATTTTGGTCTCTTTTCTACTATTGAGAGTGTCCTTGTTTGTATGATTTTTGGTTCTTACTTTTTCCTATCATGATAGTGAACGTTTTTTCATTATTAGTGAAAGAATGAAGTATAGAATGGACATCTTAGTTTGCATCCGCAATCAAGCAAAGAAGTATTTATATGCATTGGTTTTGGATATTAAAAACATTTTCTTTATAATTTGGCAATTTTCTGACTTCTTGTTTGAGAACAAAATAACATAAAAAATTTCATTCTTGAGTGTTTGTTAGTGACGAAAGAAAAGAAACTCTTCTCCTTCCCATAGCTAGAAGTTCATTGAAAATAAAATTTGCATATCATTCTTTTTACCTTCTTCTGGAATCAAGTCTCAAACATCATCACTTTCACTATCATTCACCCTTGTGTAACAAAAAACCACAAAAAATAAACGTTAATTAAAATTGAACTAGAAACTTTTATTTCTTTATCTTTACACCAACAATAGACTAGGACTAGATATTTGGAATAGGTTGTGAGAATAACTCTCCAAATAACTCAAAACAAACTTAGAATCTTGTGATAAGGAGAGAAAATACAACCTTCGTATAAGCATAGTTGGGATCCCCCCTCTCACACAAGGGTTAAACACAAGGTCGTGTGCGGGAGAGAAATGAAGATTATCCCTCTTAGGCTTAACCAATCGTAGTAGTACGATCGTATATTAGGGGTTCTTCTTGATGATCAATTGTTTTCATTCGGTCTCAAAGATTCATGAATTCTGAATCCATTCGAGGTCCTGTGGAGATTACTGGTCTATTTTTCTTCAGTTCTCTTGAGGGATTTTAGACTTGGTATCCTACCCATGCGTTCGGACGCAATTGTTGATTGTACCCACCCAAGGGCTGACTATAATTTGGTATCCTTAGTGCCCATAATATTTAGGTTCCTTACACAAGGTGACAGTGAAGGGAAGTCTTTGTTGTACCTAGAACAAATGTTGGTCAAACTCACTTGGGCTCCTTGCAGGGTAACCCATGGGTAAAAATGTGAGGGAACTTGTACCAAGGCATAATTTTGTTAAGTAGGACCCAACATAACTATTCCACCTACTCAAATCCTATCCCCTTCTCACTTTGATCACAGGATATTGGATTTCATCACCAACTAGTACATTCATTAAGAGAAGTTATTGTTTTTCTTGTTGGTTTTCTATATTTTTTAGCAAATGATGTTTGTTTACTTTAGTTTTCCTTAAAATTGGTATTGTGGTTGATAAATGTATTCATAGATCACATAGGATGTAGGGGTTTCCTCCAAAAGGATATGAACCCACACCTCCTAACTCAGCTGAAGATGCTTACCATGAAGAGGTCGAAAAATATTCGGATGTTGGGAGTGTCGCCACTCCTTTGATAGAAAATCTTGAGAGAGATTTAGTTGTGGTTTAGGAAGGTATCATACTTATTGCAAACCCAGTTTTGGAAATCCCTCATGACCCACTCCTTATTCGAGTGGACTCCTCAGGTAACATCGTAGTATAATATCACCCTAGACTACTATCAAGGCCATACGATCAACTAGACATGGAACCAAGACAGCCAACTTCCCATGAACAATACACTACTCATCTCTTCTCTACTGAAATGATAGATCCACAACAAACTCATGATCATCCTATATGGAGAACTACATCAGGATGGGATCTTTATGAAAAATTCAATTTTGGTCGACCACTCTTTGAGCCTCCACATACATGTTCCACCACTGGTGCAAATGAAGGACCATAAAGTCATCATATTGACCATCCTATTGGATAAACGATCAATACCGCTACCACTTCAGGACAAGTTTCGAGTGAAATAGGAGTTGTGTTACCTAGTCATTTGCAATGTACTCTTAAATTTACACCTACCATCCCTCTTCAATAAACAACTTCATATACTCCACAAAACCCTATTGGGACACCTTAACATCAAAGAATTAAAAACCATGGCATACAAAAAAAACAAATTGCAGGACAAATCCCTATTTGGGGGGAATCGGCCTTTAGTGCACAACTTCTGATTAGGGGTAAACCCCATTTTACCATTCAAATACCATTTTCTACCCAACCAATGACAAGGGGACAATTCCAACCCTCGTTTATCGGAAACCTACCGCAACCCTGGGGACCACCCTAGGAAGGAATTTTTCATCAGCCACGTCAGGGAGGATCATCAAACCCCAACCCGCAGGGAGGAAACTTAAATACCAATCCTTCTGGATTACATTCTGGACAACACTTCCCAAAAGTCCTAAATCCCACTTGGGGTATTCACATTCAACCATATTTTCCTCCCTAGGGGAAAATTTCGTACTCTCCTCAAGGTCAAACTAGTTACCCTCCTCAGGGGAAAACTAGTTACCACTTCAAAGTCAAGCTAACTATCCTCCCCTAGATTTCATAGGTTATTCCCCCCAGAGACAAATGGGTTTTCCTTCTCCTTTTATGAAAATCCCTCAATAAATGAATCCTACTTTTGTCAGTCAAAATCTACAACAACAACATATGGGAGGGCCTATTGGAGACAACTATCCACCACAACCAGTTTATGGTCCTACTGGTGTTCCTATGCCACACCAGTATCATCCTCAATCCAATCGATATTTACTATTCTTAGTCACTTTACATCTACCAAATATATTGTGATTAATGAACGATCCCATATTACACTCCCCTTTTTGGCCAGTCATTCCATCCAAATTACCTTCTGATATTCCAAAATTTGATGAAAAACCTGGAGAAGACCCTAATAATCACGTCATGAATTTTCATATTTGGTGTTCATCAAACTCATTTATGGATGGTTCTATCTATTTATGTCTTTTCCATCATACACTTATAGGTTGAATGGATAAATGGTACATTGAGTTGCAATGCAAAAAATTTCAATATTTTAATTCACTTGCCATGGATTTCCTCACCCACTTCCACTTTCCTATCCGATACAAAACCAGCATGGAACTTTTGACCTCCCTTCACTAGAATAACTCCGTACAAATTTATGATCATATTCATTAATAGATATGACGATAGTATTGGATCAAATAAACCATTCTAGACCAATTGTTGGCTGAATTGTTCACTAAATATCTATTACCTCCTATTGCTCAAGATGTAGCCATGGGTGGTGTAGTGACATAAGAGGAATCCATTTCTCATGCCCATTATTTGGATTTGGATCATTCCCAATATATTACTTTGTATGAATTGATCCCAAATGCTCCCTATACATCAATTGATCCATCAAAACCATCCTCCACCGCTCATTCGGATGGATTTGTCGGTTTCGTCAAAACCTAGTCTGGTTCACAGTCGACTGGAACAAACAATTATTCAATCAATGCCCCAGCTACTAAGTCGACTCCACTCTCATCAAAATCCACCCCAAATAAAGTATTTGAAGTGAATACAGTCCAATATGCTTCTCCACAACAATCAGGGAGGGATAAAACTAAGAATAAACTCAAGAAAAATAATAATAAAACTAAAAATCCAAAAACACCAGCACAACCACCTACTACTGGAAAAAAAAACACAACGCAAACTGAAATTTCCATGTCTAATTTGTGCTGAAGATCACTACACATGAGACTCTCCCCATCGGGACAAAGTTGCTAAAATTTTTAAAGGAAATTCTCAACCCGATATATTGACACATCCTTTTCCACAACAACAGTCATTGGTTGCACAAAATCCTGCACCTCCAACAGGAAGTAACCAAGGGCATCCTCCTAATGAGGATGCTTCATCGAGTGCACACATTTTTATGTTTAATGGGGTAGATTTTGTTATAACTCTATATTTCATAGTATCAAATGGTGACTGAGTATTTTCTCTCAGTAATTTCATATTGGAAATAATATTGTATTCTACAAATGATTTCCAAAAAGAAAAAGAAAAGATAAAATAGACAAGGTCTGCATAGTTAAATTTCACCCTAGGTTGATGAAAATAAGCATTAGATTATATTATAAAGTCTCAAAAAAAATATTTTTCTTATGTGTCATTGGCACATGTGTTTACCCAAAGTTGGAAGGTGACAGAAAAAATTTTCATGTAGCGCTTAATCCTCGTGCTAATCTCATCGGCGGCATCCATCTTGTTCCATATT
>JZKD02S0137309.1:42475-70925 GCA_000966675.3 Picea glauca
TATCGCTCACCCCTCACTCCAATACCACTTACACCCTACTTAAACATGTCCTCCACTCACTCTACCGCTCACCTCTCTGATTAATCTCCCTACCGTCACCTCCCTCTTATAATTCCCCTCTCACCACATGCCACATGTCCCCTCATTCTCGATACCATCCACCTCTCCGCCTATCCCTATCGCTTACACTCTTGCGTATTCTCATTTCATCTCCCTATTGGACACTTTCCCCCATGTCATACTATACATAACCAATCACATCTTCCCCCATGTCCCTTTTTACCGACAAGTATCCCATAATGAGCCTGCACTGAGCTAAGGTGTCAAAATACCACCGCCATCACCCACCTTCAACTAAAATATTTTCTCTCGGTGAAGTTATTCGAAGGGACATATGGTAAAGCGACATAATTGACATGGTAATAAGCATATCATGTGGAGATATTTTCAGCAAATACCAGAAAGCGATAAAAAAATCCAGATTTAAATGCCTGATAATTTTGTAGGAAATCATTATATAGAGGTGGCATATGTACCAGCTAATTCAAAAAACAACCTCAGCAACTTGAGATTTATTGTAGCATGTCCATATTATGTGGAAAAAATTCTCTTGATTTTCTATTTTTGTAACAATTAGTTTAGATTTTCTTAAAATAAATCCTACTCATTTATGACAGGATCCTTTGTAAACAAGCTATAAATACTTTCCATTTCGAAGTATTGTGGGTTGGGACCTATTTGTAGAATAGGATCAATATTGTAGAGAAGCTCACAGAGCCTCCTTTGATCAAATGTCAGTAATACAGTGCAACATTACAGTATTCTTGGGTCAATTTTCATTGGTGAAGTTCCTTTCCCTGTAAATTTGTTCTTTTTGTTACCACTACTACTTTCTACATTTTTGAATTATTCTGAGAAGATAAAGAAACAAAATTTCTTTAAATGTACACTTTGTCTCTGGCTTGTAATAATTTATGTGTTTTCCACTGAAGATTGAAAACATAATTCTTAATTTCTCTATTTTTAATTGGATTTCTATACCTTTTCCATCTATTCCACACATTAAATCTTTTAGGATCCAGTGAATTTGCCTACCCTTCCCTGCAATATTAGCATGTTAACTTTGTATTTTATTAATTTAGATCTATGTCTCTATTTCCCAATTTCCTTCCCTTGTTGTTCCAACCAAAAATTTCATAAACTAAACCCTGAACCTAATAACTAGCCTAACATTCCAACAAACAAAGTTAAATCTTATAGAGGGATCCCTCTATGAGTCTAGGAGGGCTAGATCCTAGAATCCAAAGTGGTTTTGTAGTTACCTCTCTCAACTTATTCCTCAGCCTGAGAAATTATATAGTGATAATAGATTTGACCACTCGCACTACGACATATGACACACCACCAGGTAAACCCGATAAGGACAATGATTGTTTCTCTCAAACGATTTTTGTTAACATTTCCATAAAATAAGGTATTGTGGAAAGCACACAACTAGGTGCCAATTGTTCAAATGAAGAGGTTGAAACTTATATCACCTTATTTAAAGAATTTCTCGACATCTTCGCTTGGAGATACAAAGAAATGTCAGGAATCAATCTTTCAATCATCGTGCATGAAATCAAAACTTACAAAAGAGTCAAACCTATGAGACAAAAAAATTGCCCGGTTCATCCCAAAAAAACTGCAGCAATCAAGGAAGAAGTAGACAAATTATTAAAATCCGGTTTTATTTATCTCATCCCTCTGACCAAATGGGTTTCCAACATCATTCTAGTCACCAAGAAATAAGGGAAAATTCATGTTTATGTCTATTATCGAGATCTAAATAAGGCTTGTCCGAAGGACAATTACCCTACACCCTTTACCAACCAAATTATCGATAATTGTGCCATAAGTGTCATTTTCTCTTCTATGGATGGATTTTCTGGATATAACAAGATCAACATTTTACTGGCTAATCAACACAAAAAAACCTTCATCTTCCCATGGGGGACTTTCTCCTATTGGAAATTACCTTTTGGCCTTAAAAATGTTGGAGCCATATTTCAGCAGGCTATGTCGTATGCATTCCATGACATCAAACATATCATTGAACCTTATCTCGATGACTTGCCAGCACACTCGGCTCATTGATAAGGTCATATTGGTCATCTAATGGAAATATTTCTTAGATGCAGGTTTTACAACATACGTTTGAACCCCCATAAATGCATTTTTGTTGTTGAGTCAAGGAGACTCATTGGCTTCTTGGTATCCAACTATGGAATTATAGTGGAACCCTTAAAAGTAAAATCCATTCTCGCTTTACCCCTCCCAACATTATTACCCAACTGCAAAATTTTCAAGGGAAGGAAAACTTTGTCCTTCGTTTTATATGCGATTATGCTGAAATTACTAAAGAATTCATGAGATTGTTGTTGAAAGATGCCCCTTTCATATGGGATGTGAATTCTCAACACTCATTTAATGATCTGAAGCATGCTTTAATGAATACACTGCTTTTGTACCCACCCAACTATGTGATAGATTACATCCTTTAATTGGTTGCCTTTGCTTCTACTATTACTATGGTGTTAGTACAAGAGGATGATGATGGCATCGAACATGTGATCTACTATTTAAGTAAGATTATTTCAAGTCCCAAACTCCATTATTCACATGTCGAAAAGTTGTCTTTGGAAACAGTTATTTTCGTCCAAAGATTTTGCCACTATATTTTGTTACGCACTACCATGGTCATTGCAAACTCGAACCCCATGTATCGCATCTTGACCTTTCAAGTACGTGGGGGGAAATATTTGAAATGGATCATCATTCTCCAATAATTTGATCTCGAGTTTTTCAAATCCAAAGAAAAGAAAATGTTGGTTTTTGTGGAATTAATTTTTGACCTTCACCATGTTGATGAGAATAATGAGCCCAATTATTCCCTTCCTGATGAATCATTTTTACTCATTAGTTCATTCTATCCATGGTATGGATACATTCTTCTCTATCTCCATACCTAATTCTTTTAGCCTGGAAGTTCATGTGATGAACGACGTCGCTTTAGACACCATTCAAAGAACTACCTTATCATTAGTGACACTTTCTACCATTGTGTCATTGATATTGTTTTGCGACGTTGCTTAACCCATGAAGAGGCTGAACAAGTTTTAAATGATTTTCACCTTGGATATTGTGGCATTCATCTTTCTGTGATGGACACAACCCAAAAAATATTACATGTCGGTTATGTTTGGCCTTCCATATTCAACGATTGCATTGAGGTCGTTAAAAAATGCCCATCCTATCATCTCTTTTAGAAGAAAGAACGTATGATCTGTATTTTATCAACAAAACGAAATGAATAAAAATTGTTAAAATATGCTTAACATAGAATAACATAGATATAGTAAAATTGGTTTTCTATTCAATAAGGAAATAAGTTGAAATTGTAAAATGCAGCGAAAAACAAGCTTGTTGGAATCGTGGCGGCTTATCTCTGAGAAGAGATGTGACGGTTGTGCTCATTCGCAAGAAGATGATTACAATGAGGCTCTAAAGGCATTTTTACAATAAATAGGAATTTCAAAGACCTAGACATCGAAAAACCTAACCCTAGGAGATGACGCACCAAAATTCATGTGGGCCCCGTTTGGGTAAGTTAGTACATCAACTTCCTGTGGTCGTAACTTTTGCATACGATCTTTGCTTTAGGTGCAAGATAGCCCATTGGAAAGGTATCATTGAGGAGATTCATTTTAGGGGATCAATAAGAGCCTCTGTCTATCATTGGGAAGCACAATCCCGAAAAACCTTCATTTAGGCCCTCAAAATGGCCCCGGAAGTTAAAAACTGTTAAAAATAGTAAATTGACAAAATTGCCAGAAAATTATTTTGAGTGAGTTGGACAAGGTGGGTGGCCACCGATATCCACCAAGATCAATCCTCCCTCCTTATGAAGAAATGGTATCCATTGCATTGATTTCTCCCATCAGATGAGAAAATTTTTGTTGAATTTGGCCCCGGGTGAGCCACTTGCCTTGGTGCAGGAGCTACCTTGCTTTAACAACTCGATAAAGTTGGAGATTTTGTTGTCGAGTTCCTTTGATCTGCGTGTCCACAATATGAATATTGGATGTATGTTTCATGCATTCAAGGTTTATCTCTTGGTGTCAACTTCTCTGCTATCTCGGAGGTGTCCAATAATGGTGGGAAATATGGTCGAAGGAGAGCCACGTTGAAGACTGGGTGCAGGCCAAGGAAAGGGGAAATGTTGAGCTCAAAAGAATTTTCGCCCACAACCTTGGTGATGGTGTACGACCCATAAAAGAGTGGGAGAATATTCCGATGGGGCCCTATAAGGTGTTATTTTTGTAATTGCAACCAAACTTTGTCTCCCGCATTAAACTTATGTGGCACCTGATGTTGATCATGGCGCTGCTTGTACTTGGCATTAGACTTCTATAGAATATCCTGAACCTATTGGCGGATGTGTTGGATCCACTCAATGAACCAGGTGGATTTGTGAGCATCTGGTGGACCAGGGGACGATTCGACCGAGGTGGTCACCAAGGGTAGTGTAACATCCATGGGGCCCAATGGTTGGAATCCCAATCCCACTAGAAAGGGGATGTGTCTAGTTGAGCTATGCAGGACTCGGTTGTAGCTATGTTGGACATAAGGAAGACTCTCATCCCATGTGCAAGGTTTTTTTTAATTGTACATGCATAGGATATGTACTATCATTCGATTGACGACCTCATTTTGGACATCTATCTGGGGGTGGACGGTAGTGGATTTGGTGAGCTCGGTATCTAGCAGTGACCAGAGGCTCGACCAGAATGTGTTGAGGAAATGATTGTCATGGTCTAAGATAATGGTTTGTGGGATCCCAAAATGTACCCATACTCATTCAAAGAAGAGCTTGGCAGTGGCTTATGTTGTGATGTTCTTCTTGCAGGTGGCTAGAATCGTCATTTTGGAAAAGCGATCAACAACCACAAAAACACAGTCATTTCCCCTCTTGATGGATGGGAGGCCTAACATGTAGTACATTGAGATGGATTCCCAGGGCTTGTCAGAAGTAGGCATAGGGGTGTGCATGCCCTATTTATTAGTGGTCGGTTTGGAAATATCATAGGCAGTGTAGGACCTGATATACTTGTTGACATCCTGTCGAAGTTTCAGCTAGTAGAAATGTTTCTGCTGCACTGCAACTATATTTTCGACGCCAAAGTGTCCTGCCACCCAACTGTAGTGAGATTCCCAAATCATCTTTGCATGCTCGCTTGATGGAACATAGATATGGCCCAGATGACACAACAACCCATATTGAAGATGGAAATTAGCGACCACTGAGTTGGTGCCCAACATTCGGTAGGTGGTGGAGAAGTCAGGGTATGTCTCGTAGAGGTGGGGCCATATGGAGGTCTCATGGCCATAAGAGTCTAGCACCATGGTGAGTGCCACGACTGGAGGTCGGCTAAGGAAATCAACAACTCAGTTGGTACTTCATGTTTTATACTTGATATTGAGGTGGAACTTATGTAAGTATGTGGACCACTTCTAATGGTGGTCATTCTGCAATTTTCCTTGGGTCTTCATGAACTATAGTGGCTTGTGATCAATGTGGATGATTGTCTCCTTCCCAAGAATATAATGTCTACACTGGCGGTAAGATTTCACAATGGAGTACATTTATTTGTCGTAATTAGGGTAATTACAGACAACATTTGATAGTGTCTCACTATGATATGCCACAGGGTGGCCATGTCAAGTGAGAACGGTGCCCACAGCATAGTCTGAAGCATCTGTCTCGATCTCAAAGGGATGATGTAGCTTGGGTAATGAAAGTACTAGGGGTGAGCACAAACGCTTCGTTAATTCATCAAAAGCTTATTGTTGGGATAGGCCCTACACAAATATTTCCTTACCTCCACCCTTGGTTACTTGCTTGAGGGCCCATGCAATATGAGAGAATCCCAACACAAACCTGCAATAGAAATTGGTGAGGCCCAAGAAGCTCTTAAGTTCAGTGAGTGTGGTTGGGGCTGGCCAGTCACAGATGACATGGATCTTGGTTGGATACACATGCACACCATGTCGATAAACGATGTAGCCTAAGTAATGGACATTGTCCATGTCGAAGGAGCATTTTTCCAAGTTTGCATATAGATTGTGTTGTCGCAGGGTTTGCAGAACCTTATGAATATGCTACAAGTGTTCTTCCCAAGTCTTATTGTAGATGATGATGTCATCTAGATACGCCACTACAAAATTATTGGTGAAAGGTCATAGGATATCATCCATCATTCTCATAAACATTGTTGGAGCATTTGTCAAACCAAAGGGCATGACCAGCCATTCAAAAAGACATTTTTTTGACTTGAAGGTGGTTTTCCATACATCTGTATGTTCTATTGGGACCTGGTGGTAGCCAAACTTCAGATCAATCTTACTGAAGTATTTGGCCCGTGTGAGTTGATCAAGGAGGTCGTCGATTCAAGGAATCGGGTACTAGTTTCAGACTGTAATTTTATTCAAGGCCTAGTAATCAATGCAGAGCCACCAGGTCTCGTCTCTCTTCTACACCAGCATGATTGAGATCCCATAAGGTGATGAGTTGGGATGTATTTTCCCCTTGTGAAATAGTTCTTCGATCTGGCCCTTGATCTCCTCATTTTCTAACAGATAGTGGCGGTAGACTGACCCATTGGATAGCGGTGCGTCTGGGGTCATATCAATGGGATGCTTGAACTGGCAATGCAGAGGTACCCCAATAGGAGAGGAGAATATATCTGAGTATTCTTCCACAACCTTATCCACTTGGTTCTATTATGTGGAGAGATCAGAAACAGAGGCCCTAGATGTGGTTCTCATTTTTCGCTCACTCTGAGAGCGAATCACAAAGAAGACAAATTTCTCGGTCTGAGAGATGACCTTCCTTCATTGCTTGGCAGAGATCAAGGAAATAGCACCAAGAGGGACTGCCTCGGGTATCCTGCACAATTTCTTGTTCAAATTAATAATAACACTATGAGGCCTAGACTCATATGCAGCATGACGTTTCCATAAATAAGGTTGGCCCAAAATAAAATTACAAACTTTGAGAGGAGCAACATCACACAATACCTCATCTTTGAAGGGCTTGATATCGTACGACAGTCGACTCTGTTGGCTGACGTGGAGATCGCTTCCTTGGCGGAGCCATCCAATGGTGTAGGGTGGGTGTGACATTGTCAACAAGGAGAATCGCTTGATGACCTCTACTGAGATGAGGTTCTTCTAGCTACTGCAATCAATGATGAAGTTTAGTAGGGTACCTTTTACCCACATCTATGAATGGAAGAGGTGCTCTCCTTCTTCTGGCTCATCTGGTTCACTAGGATGGAGCTTGGTGGTAGAAACAGTGGCACTGGGTTCCGCATCAATGATCTTTCTTCCCCTTTCTAGTTTTGACTCATATTCTTTGTATATGATAAATAGGCTTTCACTTCTTCCACCAACGACTGCTTTGAGCAATAGTCAACAGTGTTATGCCAAGGGCTCTTGTGGAAGTCGCACCACTTCCCGGTATCTTTTTTTGTCTTTCCGGTGTCCTTCTTTTCTTATTTTTTGTCTTGATATTGTCCATCTTTTCTCTATCCTTTTTTATATGGGTTGGGATCGCCCCTTCCTGTATTTTTCTATGAGGGGTTCCCAGGCCCAAATTTATGCATATTTTGTTTAATCTCCTACTCGATTTTGACGGCATATTGGTAGGCCGCGCCCAAGGACGAAATGTCCATAAATTCCATTTCGGTCTAAATGTATCTATGCAAAGCACCGCGATACTTGAGAACCAGATGTCACTCTAAATATTTTATACCCAACTTGGTGCGCAAGGTATTGAAGATATTTGTGAACTCTAGCACTTCTTGGTCTCTTTCTTGTCGTAGTGTGGTCCATTTGGTATACAATTCGTCATAACTTTCGACAGGATAGTATTGTTCCTTAATAGAATCCCTGAAGGATTCTCAGGTTTCCATGACTATAAATAATGAGGGTTCCTCTGTTTCCTTTTTCTCACAGAAAGTTTCCCACCAATCTTTGACATGGGGAACCACTTTGAGGAGTGCAAAAGTAATCTTTTCTATATTTGAAAAATTATGGACAGAAAAATACCCTTCTAGTAGACTCAACCACTTGTCTACAACATCTGTGTCTATATGACCTTCAAATATAGGAATATCAAAGTTGATTTGTGCCTTGAAGGGGACGGCACCTTCGCTCGAGGAAGATGCATCACTTTTTGGTAGCCGTCAAAGGATTTGTGTGAAACTATCCATAATCTCATTCCTCTGTTGTGTGAGGGCTTCATCAAGAAAATTTTTGAAAGGATATCCTATATCGTCATATTTGTTTTCTCCTACAATGAGAGGTCGCTTGTGTGTGGGGGGGATATTTTATCCTCAAGAGAAACAAACTCGAGACCCAATTCTTTGTATCATGACCTTGTTGGGGACATGCATTAACATGACAAGGAGAAGACCGCTATGATACCACTGATATAGATTTTATGATCAAAACGAAATGAATACATATTATTAAAAGATGCTTAACACAGAATAACAGAGAAAGAGTAAAAAAAAATTCTATTCAATAAGGAAATAAGATGAAACTGTAAAATGCAGCGGAAAACAAGCTTGTTGGAATGGTGGCAGCTTATCTCTAAGAAGAGATGTGACAGTTGTGCTCATTCAAAAGAAAATGATTACAATGAGGCTCTGAAGGAAATTTTACATTAAATAGGAATGTCAAAAACCCTACACATCCAAAAACCTAACCCTAGGAGATGAAGCACCAAAAGTCATGTGGGCCATGTTTGGGTAAGTTAGTACATCATCTTCCCAGAGTCGTAACTTTTTCATACGATCTTCGTTTTAGGCGCACGATAGCCTGTTGGAAAGGTATCGTCGAGGAGATTCATTTTTGGGGATAAATAAAATCCTTAAGATATCATTGAGAACCTCAATCCCAAAAAACCTTCATTTAGGCCCTCAAAAGGGCCTCGAAAGTTAAAAACTACTAAAAATAGTAAATTGTCAAAATTGCTAGAAAAATTTTTGAGGGAGTTGGAAAATGTGGGTGGCCACTAATATCCACCTGGATCAACGTACCCACCCAACTCCACTTCATTCCATTTTCTTCATCAACCCCTTTGCAAAATGGGGTATCAATTTCATGTAATGTCAGCCTACCTCAGCCCAAGGACATGGTTATCTTATTGTTGTTGTCGATTATTTTACTAAATGGGATGAGGCTATGCCTAAATTTCTTAATGATGGTCAAAATGAATATAATTTTTTGTTCAATCACATCATTTCTTGGTTCAGAGTCCCACAAGCTATTGTAACTTAACATGGATCCCATTTCCAGAACAAGATGATGGCTGAATTATGCACCAAGTTAGGTTTTTGCCATGAAAATTCATCCCCTTACTATCCTCAAGAAAATGGAAAAGTTGAATCCATCAACAAAGTCCTAAAGACCATGATTCAACGCATGGTGGGAGTGAAAAAAACCTCTTGGAATTTTCAACTCTTCTCCGCACTTTGGGATTATTGGACTTTAGTTAAAACCGCCACTATATTTACACCCTTCCAGTTGGTATATGGGTTAGAAGAAGTTTTACCGATCGAATGTGAGATTCCCTCTTTTAAACTCACTCTATAACTCCTACCCCATACTTATGTTGAAGAACAATAATGTTTATATCTAACGAAGATGTATGAAACCTGTCGTGATCCTACTCTCATCAATGAGACATATCAAAAATATGTCAAGACTCAATACAATAAGTCTGCCCAACCTCACTCTTTTGCAAAAGGAGATCTGGTCCTTGTCTATGATTAAGACCATGAAAAACTTGAGGTAGGAAAGTTAGAACCCATGTAGCACGGGCCATACATCCTAAAATGCATGTTACAGAGAGGTGCCTTCGAGTTAGTGGATTGATGGATTATCTCTCGGTGAGCCCCGAAATGGGATTTACCTAAAGAATTACTATGCATATAATATCTTTCATGTGTGATTTGTACATTATTGTACTATATTTTTTTGGTTTGGTGTGTCCTTTCTTTTTTGCGCATGAGTTTTTCCCCATAGTTTAAAATATTCTTATACTTTTCTTTGTACTTGAATGCACAGATGTCATCATCCTTTCCCATATATTTCAGGTTTGAGGATAGCACTAGTCGGCATACCCTGAATATCAGTTTTGTAACCTGGGTCATTTACCACTCTAATGAGTTACTGAGTTCAAGAGGAATTTGCCTTAGATATGCAACCAATAACATTGCAAAATATCATGTTGTCATTGAAATTTTAACCGAAGATTCTTCTCTAGGTATATATCAATTGATTATCAAACTTGATTCTCAACTCTTGGTCCATCAACTAAACCATGAATACATTGTTTGTAATCCAGTTTTTCTATGTCTCCATCTAAGGGTTCGTTGTCTCCAAATATCCTTTGAATTTCTAGAATATAGACATATATTGAGAGAACTTAATATGACTACAAATTTGTTAGAATGGTATATTGTGCATAGATAAACATTTGGGACATAAAGAAAACAAATGCCACATATAAAAATATATATAACATAACTAGCCACCGCAAAACGCGTCTATATATAAGATTGAGTATAAATAGAAAACGTTTTACCAAAATACATCATCTAAAAAGTACATAGAAAGGAAAAGCATGGGACTTTATGCCCATAGAATCATCATAAAATACTAAAAGTGTATGGAGACTCTACTCGTCTCCTTGTACCACATTTTTCTCAACATAGCACATGACTGCTCTCGCCACTCATCGTAGAAAGTAACTAATACCTTCAGGTAGCCCAATTGTATGTATCTGAATATGTAAGGGTACACCTTGTATCCTCATGGAAGGAACTCCCATGGTCAAACCACGTAGATTCCTCTCCACCTCTTGGAGTTCTCCTACTCTGACATCAACTTCAATTGTTTCCTAAGAATCTCCACAATGTCCTAGTGTTGGCATATCCACTGGACATGATGTTCCTCTATCTAAATGATGAAAAAAAATTACTTAGATCCCTCATTGTACAACAAAAAAAAACATATAAAAACAAGAAATATTGTTACAAGGTTATGCTCTTTTGTACCAAATGCATCCCACTGTGTCTCCTCATGAAGCACTAAGTTTATGCTACCCCTAAATTCAACCCCAGCATAAGGGAAATCCACTATAACCACAAGTTGTATCCTCCACCATGCAAATAAGTCAGCAGTAAAACGAAAGGTTGAGGGTTCATTTCCCATTCTAGGTGAAAGACTTACCACCACTCCATATGGGGCTCAGTCGCAGGGCATACTATCAATGCAAATTGTGGTTGCATCTTTGGAACTTTCTCTAGGAAAAATGAAACTAAGAAATATCCATACCCAAATTTCTTTTGCCTACCTCTTTGACAATTAGATATATTCTCTTTGATATTCCTTAACACTACAACAAATCCATGTTATTAGCTCCCTTTTTTCTTCCACTGGTTGTTTTAATGTATTTTTCTCCACTTTTTTGCTAAATTCAGCGCTATTTATCAGGAGGGATCTATTTATGGTGCTATTTACACCGAGAAACACAAGTGGGCGCTAATATAGGTGCTATTAGCTCCTATTTTAGCACTCTATTTAACACCCCAGTTAGCGCCTAAGTTAGCTCCCTATTTAGATTGTTATTTAGCACCCCAATTAGCGCCTAGTTTAGCTTCCAGTTTAGCATCTAGTTTGGCTTCCAATTTAACTCCTAATGTGCATAAATAGTAATTTTGTTGAGTTTTTTGGGTTTAAATGGATAGGGGATTAGGTGATTTAGGGATTTGCGGTCTAGGGATTAAGGGTTAAGGGATTAGGGGTTATCGTTTAAGGGATTAATGGTTAAGGGATTATGGATTACATTTAAACAGATTAAGGGTCAATGGATAATAAATTTGGGGCTTAGGGGTTAGGTAGTTTAATGGTTAATTGATTAAGGATTATATATGGTCAAGGGACTATTGATATCCATCGACCCTACATATAATCATTGAGATCATCCACGTCTCATTGTCATCATCTGTCATTGCCATATGTAGAATAATTGTTGAAACTGATCTCTTGAAATGCCATGGAACTTCCAATACACCCATCACAAATATTTTCTTCCACCGACCGCTCAAAGAGAGCAGTGAATGAGGCCAACGTTAAAATTTGTTCATGTTATGTGTTGTAACAGATATTGAAAATTTCCGATATTACTTAGGCACTTTTGCCCAAATTTAACAACACTGTTCACAACTTTCGTTTACTGCAAACCAACCATTGTATTTTACAGACCCGAAGGAAACTGCTTGTTGTTCACCAATGAGAACAAAATGGTAGTCAGCACATGGCCAGCTTAGTCGAAAATCTCTTTGGAACTGCTTTTCTTAATGCCACTGAAGAAGATGCCAAAAGGTTGAAGAGAATGCTCATGACGTTCCTCAGGCTAGAGGCTCTGCAGAAATTTGTCGGGGGAGTGGATTCGATTACCATACGTCACCTGGCCAAACACTGGATCGACAAAGACGAGGTGACAGTGTTTCCGCTCATCAAGAATTACACCTTCTCCCTGGCTTGTGACTTATATGCCAACATAAACAATCAAGACAACCAAGCCAGGATTCTATGTAATTTCATGTTGCTACTGAAAGGAATGATACAAATTCCCATAGATCTATTTAGTACAAGATTTAACAGAGCCAAACAAGGAGCTAATGTCATTCGTGAATAGCTTGAGGCCATCATTCATGAGAGGATATTTACATTGAAGGAGATGACTCATGCATCATCTTATACTACCGATGGTGCCATTCCAAGTGGACTTGTTACTCACACGGGATTTGGTAACATGCTTCATTTGGCTCTAGCTGGAGTGTACACTCCAATGAGTTTATTGCAGGATAGTGGTGATGAAGATCAGGGCAAGGAAAGAGTTAACAAATTAGCAAAAGCATTGAAGGAGGAAAAACTAGGATCAAGCCTTCAAGTTGCAGGCATTGGTATGATAAGTTGTCTTATACAGAGAGATGAAGGTCGTGCACCCATGAGAAATTGCTTTCATTGGTCCGCTGTAAACCAATGTTACGAAGAAGAACCTTTACCTCGCCATGCAGAGCCACCTATGTCTAATTTCCTTGAACTGGGAACTTAAAGGATACAAGGAAATGTAGTATGCACCTTCACGAGATCGGCAATGGAACATGTATACGGTCATTGATAAGCCAGCTATCCACAAAATGTTTCTCCTTACGCTTGTCAGGCAGCCTAAATTTGTTGACAGAAAAGGAGACTCAACCACATCAATAATTGCCAATAGTGTCGTGACATCTTTGATGGCAGTTTTAGAAAAATTAGAGGTGCATGCCCATAATGCAAATGTTAAATCTGATCATGTGCACATGTTCCTTTGTATATTGCATTCACAAGAATTAAGTTATCTCATTACTAATTCCAAGAAAGTAGAGATAACCCATGGCAAGGAAGACGTTGCAGTGGCTGAGTTTCTACGTGATTTAGCTTACCAGGTGCATGATATGCTTGGTGTTCATATGCACCGGCTAGCAGTTGGAGAATGGGAGATCAGGTTTCGACTAGACTCAGTGGGAGTGGCAAATGGAGCATGGAGGATTGTAGTAATGAATCCTACAGGGCATACTTATACTATGCATATATACCAAGAGGTGCAGGATACAAACGAACATGAAGTTGTGTACCAGTCCCCATTGTCTGTGGCTGGGCCTCTGTATGGGATTCCTGTGGCAGCATGACACCAATCCCTGGACATTATTGAATGGAAGAGACTTATAGCAATGAGGAATAAACATCGCCATTCCTGTGTTACTGCAAAGTACAGGTCCTTTTTCAATTCGACCCTTGTTGTTGAAGCGCCCTCGATTCTTCATAAAAAATGACCTCGACATGACCTACACTATAAGTCGAGTCAAGCAGTTCGTCCAGTGATAAGGTAAATTGGTGTTTAAAGTTGAGAAATGATATGGAAAGAAGCGATTACAAGTCCAGCCAAAACAAAGATACTAGTGCGACTGGTTAGGTCTTGAATACATTCTTAGTGCAGTAACAATGTAGTTTAGGGTTTACAATGAACAGATAGATACAAAGGAGAGAAGCGTATTGGGTTTAGGGAGCAATGTTGATCCTTGTCCAGTTAGGAAATGATTAGTAATGGTTCAAGAAGCCTGTAGTGCATCTGGCAGTCACAGAGTCCAAAGAAGGTGAACCATTTCATATTTCCTGGAACACAAAGAGATTTATTTTATATTTTTATTTTAAAAGATTGATTGATGTAACAAAGAAAAGGGGGGCGAGCTGGGGAAAACCTCTTTCAAAGAGGGGATCTTTTTGTAAGCCGAGTTATTTTGTAAGCCAAGAATGGAGTAATACAGAAGACATGTTTACTTGAGACTATGAGATTCATCACGATCGATTCTTTTAGTATGTTCTCCCTGTTGTCATTATCATATTGTTTATCTCTTCCTCATTTCAGTTGTGTCAAAATTTGTTTGGAATTCATTTTATATGCTCCTTACACATAGTTGATATATATGTGTTGTGTTCTATGGTGACTGATCAGAATTTGTTCAAGATAAGCGCTCTGCATCTAGTTATCAGCCTTCATTTGTTTTCCTCTAAAGTTGTAGTGAAAATTCATCCTTGATAGATGCTTTCACTGTGATGGCCTTTCCTTTTCTTTTTCTGCTACCACGTCATGATTATCAAATGGCTAAAAGATAGACTTACTTTGCCTCATTTTCCGCAAGTTATACAATCACTGTTATTATCTCCTTTCTTTGGTTTTCACTTGACTCCATGCCCAATGGACTGTTTCCCTGGTCCAACCCCCAAACTTCAAAATTAGAAACTATCATTTACCCATAAATCTGCCCACCATTTCACGCTTGTTGAAGATCATATTGTGACATTATTCGAGAGATCCCTCTCAGGTTGGGAGGAGCAACTTCCAATCCAAAGTGGTTCGAGATTGCCTCGGGATTGATTTGCATGCAACCCAAATTCAGTTCTGAGTGACAACATTTTGGCACCGTTGCTGGGGAATCGAAGTTGATATCTATCCCTGGGAGAATGACATTTTCATAATCCTAAGGCCTGGTTGAGCAGCCGGTCATAGGAAAATGTTGGTTTCACATGCTCTGGCGACTCCATTAAAAGTTTCCTATGGTGATTTCACTGGCAGGAGAACTCATAATTACAGCTTTCATGTTAGGTCGCCCAATGGATGAAGGCACCTGGTCTACTATTCTTGGCACTTTGCGGGAAAGTACCATCCCTAGATGGAGCCTCTGTTGTAACAGATATTGAAAATTTATGATATTACTTAGGCACTTTCTCCCAAGTTTAACAACACTATGATCAACAAGCATAGAAGGGCTTCACTAGGAATCCCACCTGGAGCCTTCGCATGGGATTTCATCGGTGAAATATTTCAATTTCTGGGATTTCTTAGGAAGCCCAACCTTCGTGAATTTTATGACAGTCAAACACTGAAATATGGAAGTTTGTTCATAAATTTTGTTTACTGTGAACCAACCATTGTATTTTACAGACCCGAAGGAAACCGCTTGGTGTTCGCCAATGAGAATAAACTGGTAGTCAACACATGGCCAGCTCAGTCAAAAATCTCTTCGGATCTTCTTTTCTTAATGCCACTGGAGAAGATGCCAAAAGGTTGAAGAGAATTATCATGACATTCCTTAGGCTGGAGGCTTTGCAGAAATTCATCGGGGGAGTGGATTCAATTACCAGACGTCACCTGGTCTAACATTGGATCGGCAGAGACGAGGTGACAATGTTTTCACTCATCAAGCATTACACCTTCTCCCTGGCTTGTGACTTATTTTCCAGCATAAACAATCAGAACAAACAAGCCAGGCTTCTGTGTAATTTCATGTTGTTGCTGAAAGGAATGATCCAGATTCCCATAGATCTGCCCGGTACAAGATTTAATAGATCCAAACAAGGAGCTAATGCCATTCGTGAATAGCTTGAGGCCATCATTCATGAGAGGATATTTTCATTGAAGGAGACGACTCATGCATCATCTTATACTACCGATGGTGCCATTCCAAGTGGACTTGTTACTCCCACGGGCTTTGGTAACATGCTTCATTTGGATCTAGCTGGAGTGTACAATCCAATGAGTTTATTGCAGGATAGTGGTGATGAAGATCATGCCCAGGAAAGAGTTAACAAATTAGTGAAAGAATTGAAGGAGGAAAAACTAGGATCAAGCCTTCGAGTTAAAGGCATTGGTATGATAAGTTGTCTTATACAGAGAGATGAAGGTTGTGCACCCATGCGACATTTCTTTCATTGGTCCTCTGTAAACCAATGTTACGAAGAAGAACCTTTACTTCGCCATGCGGAGCCACCTCTGTCCAATTTCCTTGAACTGGACGAACTTAAAGGATACAAGGAAATGCAGTATGCACCTTCACGAGATCAGCAATGGCACATGTATACAGTCATCGACAAGCCAGTTATCCAAAAAATGTTTCTCTGTACGCTTGTCAAGAAGCCTAAATTTATTGACAGAAAAGGAGACTCAACCACATCAGTAATTGCCAATAGTGTCGTGAAATCTTTGATGGGAGTTTTAGAAGAATTAGAGGTGCATGCCCATAATGCAAATTCTAATTATGATCATGTGCACATGTTCCTTTGTATATTGTGTTCACAAGAATTAAGTGATCTCATTACTAATTCCAAGAAAGTAGAGATAACCCGTAGCAAGGAAGACATTGCAGTGGCTGAGTTTCTACGTGATTTAGCTTACCAGGTGCATGATATGCTTGGTGTTCATATGCACCAGCTAGCAGTTGGAGAATGGGAGATCAGGTTTCGACTAGACTCAGTGGGAGTGGAAAATGGAGCATGGAGGATTGTAGTAATGAATCCTACTGGGCATAATTGTACTATGCATATATACCGAGAGGTGCAGGATACAAACAAACATGAAGTTGTGTACCAGTCCCCATTGTCTGTGGTTGGGCCTCTGGATGGGATTCCTGTGGCAGCACGATACCAATCCTTGGACATTATTGAACGGAAGAGTCTTATAGCAATGAGGAATAAACAATGTCATTCATGTGTTACTGCAAAGTACAGGTCCTTTTTCAACTCGACCCTTGTTGTTGAAGCGCCCTCGATTCTTCATAAAAAATGACCTCGACATGACCTGTACTATAAGTCGAGTCAAGCAGTTCATGCAGTGATAAGGAAAATTGGTGTTTAAAGTTGAGAAATGATATGGAAAGCAGTGATTACAATTCCAGCCAGAACGAAGATACTAGAGCGACTGGTTAGGCCTTGAATACATTCTTGGTGCAGTAACAATGTAGTTTAGGGTTTACAATGAACATATAAATACAAAGGAGAGAGGCGTATTGGGTTTAGGGAGCAATGTTGAGCCTTGTCCAATTAGGAAATGATTAGTGATGGTTCAAGAAGTCGGCAGCGCATCTGGCAGTCGCAGAGTCCGGAGAAGGTGAACCATTTCATATTTCTCGGAACACAAAGAGATTTAGTTTAGATTTTTCTTTTAAAAGATTGATTGATGTAACAGAGAAAAGGGGGGCGAGCTGGGGAAAACCTCTTTCAAAGAGGGGCTCTTTTTGTAAGCCGAGTTATTTTGTAAGCCAAGAATGGAGTAATACAGAAGACATATTTACTTGAGACTGTGAGATTCATCACGGTCAATTCTTTCAATATGTTCTCCCTATTGTCATTATCATATTGTTTATCTCTTCCTCATTTCAGCTGTGTTAAAAATTGTTTGGAATTCATTTTATATGCTCCTTACACACAGTTGATATATATATGTTGCATTCTATGGTGACTGATTAGAATTCGTTCAAGATAAGCGCTCTGCATCTAGTTATCAGCCTTCGTTTGTTTTCCTCTAAAGTTGTAGTGAAAATTCATCCTTGATAGATGCTTTCACTGTGATGGCCTTTCCTTTTCTTTTTCTGCTACCATATCATGATTATCAAATGGCTGAAAGATAGACTTACTTTTCCTCATTTTCCGCAAGTTATATGATCACTGTTATTATCTCCTTTCTTTGGTTTTCACTTGACTCCATGCCCAATGGACTGTTTCCCTGGTCCAACCCCCAAACTTCAAAATTAGAAATTATCATTTACCTATAAATCTTCCCACCATTTCACACTTACTGAAGATCATATTGTGACATTATTCGATAGATCCCTCTCGGGTTGGGAGGGGCATCTTCCAATCCAAAGTGGTTCGAGGTTGCCTCGGGATTGATTTGCATGCAACCCAAATTCAGTTCCGAGTAACAACATTATGCATGTATGCATCGAAATTTGACATGGTTAGACTAGACACATGCGTTGAGGGTATGGGAAGGTTTCAAGACTCAAGGTGTCTAATGTCCCCACTTAATCTTTGAGATCATCCATGTTTGCATCAATGTTCATAATGAACGTATCATTGTCATCATTCATCATTTCCATCTGTAGAATATTTGTTGGAACTCTCTTGAAATGTCATGGAACTTACAATTCACCCACCACAAATGTCATTCATCGACCCTGCATAGTGAGCAGTGAATGGGACCAACTTTGAAAGTTCTTCAATATGTGCTTGTATACGTCAAAATTTGATATGGTTAGACTAGACACATGCCTTGATGGTATAGGAGGGTTTCAAGACTCAAGGATGTAATTTTTCCCCACATAAAATTTGATATCATCCAAATTTGCATCAAATTTCATCATGCACATCTCCTTGTCATCATTCATCACTCCCTTCTATATAAACATTGTCGGAACTATCTTTAAATTTGACACGGAACTCCCAATACACCCATCACAAATTTCTTCCACCGAACCCACACAGTGAGCAATGAATGCGGCCAATTTTAATATTTTTTCAATGTGTGCCCATATGCATCGAAATTTGACATGGTTAGTCTAAATAGTTTCCTTGATGTTATGGGAGAGTTTCAAGACTTAAGGATGTTTGATGTCCTCACATAATATTTGATATCGTCCATGTTTTCATCAACGTTCAATATAATGGATGTCTCATTTTCATCATTCGTTATTGCCATCTATAGAATCTTTGTCAGAACTCTCTTGAAATACCATGGCATTTCCAATACACCCATCACCAATGTCACCTTGCATCAACCTCGCACAATGAGCAGTGAATGGGGCCAATGTTGATATTTCTTCAAACTATGCATGTATGCGTAGAAATTCGACATGGTTAGACTAGACACATTCCTTGAAGGTATGGGAGGGTTTCAAGACTCAAGGATATCTGATGTCCCCACGTAATATTTGAGATTTCCCATGTTTGCATCTATTGGATTACTGAGAGGGGGGGTGAATCAGTAATAGAGAAATTTAATCTTTTTTAAACACCATAAAATACAAGTATTATATCAATGTGGCATTATCATCCAATAGTTTCAGAGTAAATAAACAATGAACAAATGAGCAATCATACACATACAGAGTACACCATTGTTTTATGTGGAAACCCAAAGCGAGACAAAACCACATAATGTTTCTTCTTATATGTCTTTAAAATATACATTTATTGGAAGCACCAACTTCCTTTGTTTTCCGGTTGCAACTGGAAGGATGCTCCAACCCCCTAGTTTCTCAGGCTAAAACATGAGGGAAGCTCCAACTTCCCAATTCTATGGCTACAACAAAAGGAGGCTACAACCCCCTATGTTCTCCAGCTACAACCGGAAGGTGGCTACAACCATCTTTCCATTCCCCGTCTAACCGCCATGTCGTAGAAGTGGAATGATGGAACCACTGTCACACTATCATTGTGATATATACTATTGTAAACCTATACCACTCAACATGCACCAAACAACCTGTAAAAACTTGTACCAAACAACCTGTAATCAACCTGTACCATAAACAAGTGCATCAACCATGCACCAACTTGTACCTCAGTTTGTACCATCAAAGAGTGCATCAACCATGCACCAAATATGTACCAATCATGCATCAAATACACATAAACTATGACTCATCAAGATGTACCAACATCATCAACTATACACCTCATGTATCTGCCAACTCATCAACTACTTGTCTTAACCATGTACCCAACATGTACCTCAACCAAATTCCCTCATCAATTTCATCATCAAAATCTGCTTTTTAACTTTTTAATAGACCTATTTTATATGATCACATACCTGCAAATATTTCTTAACTTTAACAACAAGAGACTAGCATTTTTATCAAACTTTACTTTAGTCTCACGTGACTAATTTTGGATTCATCAACAACCCTAACTTGAAATAATCATAACTATGTACCTGTAATGAATAAATATATGAAAATATTACACAATGTTCTTCAGTGTATTTTATGCAATTCCTCCTGGTTTCACTACTTGGAACCTCTCAGAAAATGAGTTATAACAAAAATGGCATACCTTGTTGAAATCTGGCTTATTCTAGAGAGCAGACTTGTAAAGTGTTCCCTGCATGGAATATTTGTTGTATGGATCTGAAAATGGTACAAATAATACTAAATCTTGTACTCTAACCAATACATTTGGTCTTACTTAATTTGGATTTGTTATGAATAAGTTATGACATTTTTACCTTAAACACATGTTTAGACTAGTTTCAGGACTAGCCACAAACCCTATTTTCCACGAAGTGTAACTCTAAAAATACAACGACCCACAAACTGAAATTTTATCACAGATACTTCGATATGTTTCTGCAACGGCCTCCATATTTTGCGATATGAATCATTCTAGAAAACAATTAGTGCGAAAATGGTGAGATGACCTATAAATAACATACCTTAGAAAGCATCATCAAAATAATTTATCCTCCCTTGAATTTCGGCCTTCTTCACTTCACCTTCCATCTGAAATTTTCCTTATATATCCTTTCGTTACCTAAGTCACTTGTAGATATTCAATATGCTCAAGTGTGATTAAATGATATACCCTTGCCTTTTATTTATACTTTTATGTAGCTTCCTTAAGGGGTTACCTTCTAACCATCTTAAACCACTTTCCTTATTTTATGGATAACCCACTTCTAACCACTTGTCCACTTAGTAATTTCTCCATTAAATTTATTATTTAAATAATTTATTTTGTATCCACTTTGACTTATAGTACACTCATCACTTCACTTTATTATTTAAATAATTTCTTCTTTGCAACCATTTTGATTGCTTTGACCTTTTTGGGCTTCTAGATGACTCATGAGGGTTCTCCAACTTCACATGGCCATAACTCTCTCACCGTGAGGATTTATGTGATGTTCCACATACCACCAAAAATGGCATGACATGTACTATCCATATAGAATAGTGTTACCATCAAATATATTAAAACTCATAACATTATACATCAAACAAAATTGGGTCCATTACCCAAATCCTTGTGCTACCGGAATTTCTTCATGGGTTGACATCAATGACAACCAACCCAATTAATCAACAATATCCCACTTTGGAATTGATGGCAACACTCTGATGCAACATTGAAGTTGTATCATGCAATATTGAATTCATATCACTCATTCTCACCATGTGACCATTGCTCCCCCTGGAACCATGCCTCTGTGCTCTGCATCTGATAAATATCTCCCCCTTTGTCATCAATGTAAAAGGTATCTTTCCATCTGGGTCTGCTCCCCCTAACTGAACTATCCTTGGGGATACTCCCCCTGACTGAACTCTTCCTGAAACTAATCTCCCAACCTGAACTGTCATCTTTATGGCGCTTCCTCGTGTACATCTAAGACATATAATATAAGCATTCAGAAGCATTCATTTTGGATTATAAATTACTCTGAGTCTCTGGTGAAGATACTCAAAGGCTTCCCATGGAAGTGGTTTTTTAAAGATGTCTTCCACTTGTTCTTTTGTGCCCACATATTCAACTCTAATGTTATTCTCTGCAACTTGTTCCTGTAGAAAGTGATACTTGATTGGAATGTACTTCATATTGGAGTGCATCACCGGATTCCTTGAGATACTAATGGTGTTTGTATTATCACAAGAGATTGAAATGGGCTCATCATACTTAACCGGTATATCTGTCAGAGTTTTTTTCATCCATAGAACCTATGTACAACATGTTGTTGTTGCAATAGACTCTGCTTCGGCTATAGATAAAGATATTGATGATTGTTTCTTGCTTATAAAATATACTAAACACTCACCCAAGTAGAACGTTGCTCCACTAGTGCTTCGTTGGTCATAAATGCAACCTGCCCAATATGCATCTATGTAGGCAATAAGTGATAGATCTTTTCCTTTTGGATACAATAATACAAACTCTTATGTTCCTTTGAGATCTCTGAAAATCATTTTCACTGCTAAGACATGTGATTCCTTTGGTGTTACTTGAAATCGTGCCACCTGTCCAACTACCTACATTACACCTGGTCAGGATGTACCAATCATTGACCTATATTTCTCTGGCCTCTATACTTTGAATCATCATATTTTCTCAACTTTCAATTGGTTTTCATAGGAGTGGTAACTGGTTTGCAATATTCCATTTTGAACTTCTTTAGCATTTCTCTGATATACTTATTTGAGAAATAAAAGTTCCTTGGTTTCTTTGACATATCTGAAGACCTAGAAAGAAGGATAGTTCTTCGAGTAATGACATTTTAAATTCATTGTGCACATCCTTTGCAAATTCCTGGCTTAATCTGTCCTCATTACTTCCAAAAATGATATCATCAACATAAACTTCAATTAATAAAATACCATCTTGAGTTACCTTGATGTAGAGGTTGTTGTCTACACTTCCTTTTCTGAACCCTGCCTATTGTAGATGTTTATCCAGTCTAGAGTACCATGCTCTAGGAGCCTGTTTTAGACCATACATTGACTTCTTTAATTTACACACATAATCTGTGCTCTTTGAAAACTGAAATCCTTCTGGTTGTTCAATGTAGACTTCTTCTTCCATTTTCTTGTTTAGAAAAACCTATTTCATGTCCATTTGATACACTTTAATATTCTTGGAGCTTGCATAAGCTAAAACAATAGGATTTCTTTCATTCTGGAAACTAGGGAAATTGTCTCTTCAAAGTCGATTCCTTCAACCTGTGTGTATCCTTTACATACCAATCTAGTTGTGTTCCTTGTAACCTGTCCATCTTCATTCAATTTATTTCATAAAACCCACTTTGTGACAATCACATCCTTATTCTTTGGTCTTGGAACATCCAATTCTCAAGTGTCATTCTTCTCTATTTGATCCAATTCTTCATCCATGGCCTTATTCCAAAATTCATCCTTGATGGCCTCTTCAAAAAAAAATGGTTCAATCGTAGATAAGAGTGCTAGGTGTGTTTGTTCTAGTGAACATATTCTTCTTCTAGTCTCAACTCCTTCATCCTTGTTTCCAATAATCTGATCTGGAGGATGATTCTTTAGTACTTGTTTTCTAGGTGTCTTTGGAGGCACTTGTTAAACTTGCTCTTTTACTTCTGTCTAATCCTATTCATCTTCCCCTTCTACTTCTTCTTCATCATCTTGTCGAGTAAAATATATGCTATCTATTTCGACATTAAATTGTCAACCCGGGGCTCGTAGGCTTCGATGTGCTAGCACTTTATGTGTAGTTCTAGAGCCCTAATATAGCCTAGCCTAGCCTAATCTAATGCCAATAAACTCAAATAATGAAGATCTTTACTTTAAATTTACAGAGTAATCTACAGCTATGAATGGTGAGCTCATTATTCTAAGTAATCAAGTCTTGCATAAGAACAAGATATCTTTATTTAAAAACAATCTTTGATTATGGACAGTGAACTAATCAAAGCAAACTATCTCTTAAAAGCAATTCTTTACCATACTTATTCAAAGGAATCTATTCTTAAAATACTTATTCAAACACTCACAATTATATGTATCCTACAAGGAATGAACCCTATATTTACATTGATCTCACTGACTAAAAATGAACAACATCATGATAACCTTTAAATTAAAAATGAAGAGCATCATGATCTTCTAGTTAACAAAGAATATAAACATTGTACAAAAGAGATAAAAAAAATCAACTATTATCCTATCACTCTAATACTGGAAGTAAAGATAACAATTCATGTAAATCTACAAGAACTATTCATAAATTACAACTTAATAAAGTAAGCACTATCTAAATAGCTAATCTATAAAATGGTTTACACTGTCTAAATAGCTAATATGTAAAATGATTTTCAAATTATGAAACAGAGAAAAGAGACATGATGGCATAATTAAACATCTTATAAACAAGTGAACTACAACTTTCAATCAAGATGTTAGGAATCAAAATATGAAAAATTAAATATGGATGTCCACAAATACTCTGTGATACACACAAAATCCAGGAAGTGAGCTTCAAGTTAGAGGAGATATACAGTGATACGATTTCATCAAGTAATTTGAAATTGAAGAGACATGCACAGTGATATGAATTAAACCATCAATTTGAAATTAGTAATTGATAAAAGACAAATATGAAAATACAAATATATATCAATATGAACAACTACCCAGACCATTGGTGGGCCCCCCAAAAGGTTGTGGCACTACTTCAACAGAAAAATGCAGTCACGGAATTAACACAACATTGGTATTGATCATCAAAACAGAGTTTTCATCCAAATTTAAGATAATGTTTGTGTATATAAATAAAATCATGTCTCTCTTTGTGGCATAGGAAGCATTATTTATATATTTATACAGAGCTTGAGAGGTCGACACTCTCTAAAAACAAAAATACATTAAATTCCATTAACAGAAAGCATCTTGTCCAACAGTCTCATGCGCTCAAAATAGCAGTCATTGCAACTACCCAAGTCTGAATGCGTCAAGATCCATAGCTGGATGGAATGAGTGGGCACAAAACCCATGTTCCTGATTCGTCCATCGAAGCCCACCAATATGCTAACCGCCAACTCAACTACACTCTGAATGTTGGATCGAGTGCCGGATGGAGTACCAGATGGAGTACTGGATCGAGGGTTGGAGGGCCAAATCGAGCACCATGAACTGATCTCAATCCGTCCACAATTTTAGGAAATAGCTCGAAAGGGACCTAATTGGGCATATTAGGCACAAAACCCATGTGCCATATTTTTTTGATTCAAATTCATCCTCCTACAAATTGAGCTCGAAGTTCACTGCTTGTAAAAGGGTCAGATGAAAGTCCAGATGAAGGTCCAAATGAAAGTCTAGATGGAGGTTTGGAAGAAGGACTAGATAGAGGGCTGGATCACATTTTTGTCATGTTGCTAGAAAACAAGAGATGTTAGGAAATATTAATTACTCAATGCAAGATAAATTAACATAAAATCATTACAAAACATCGATTACACATACCTCATGTTGTTCCATGGAGAATTGATTCACAAAATGTGATAATACCTTTAAAAAGAGCTAAATAAAAGCATAAAGCGTATAAATTCCATATGCAAAAAGGAATTTGGGCATCAGAAAAATAGGCAAAGCATAGAGTCATCATTTCCCCCATGCCTAAGAGTTTGCAGGTCCCTCTACAACAAAAATAGTTCACCAGACATAGTTATACCTGTGAAGGAGGGGGTAGATTAGCTTCAGAGGCCTCTCCCTCATGTCCTAGAGAATTTACCTTTGCTTGAAGGGAAACATTGTTGTTGTGCACTTTAATTGTCTAAATAAATAGATAATCACTTTAATTGTCTAAATAAATAGATAATTAAGGTGTTCAATATGAATTGTCAAACCCAGGGAAGTTTTGTTATTGGAAGATAATTGTGCACAATCTATGCTAGATTATGAAAGAAAACACTAATCAAGTTGCAGTAAGGTAACCTAACACTTAAAGAAAAAGAATTGAAAAGTTGAACACTAATAGAAGTTGTTGACATAGCTGGAGTTCTAATCTATTGTTGCAGAATTGAAGTCACACTTGCATAATTGAAATCACACTTGCATAATTGAAATCTAATTTCCAGGAGTGGAAATTGATGAGTGTATAAGAATCCTGGATTATCTAATCTATTCTAATTTTCTATATTACTCTTGCAGAAAGAAGTTATGTGCTAATTGTTGAAAGGAAGTCTACTTAATTATAGAAAGGGAATTCACACTTCTATTTACTTTTGCTTGAAAACAGATATTTAATCTAATGCAGAAAAGGAATTAACTTTCAAAACAATTCTCCAGCAGTATGCAACAATTGTTTCTAACTCTCATGAGACACACTGATGTGCATTAACAAAAAGGGACTGAACTGTAACATCAAATGTATTCTAGCAATGCATAAATAGATAAATCACACAACTATAAACAATCAAAGCAGTTAATCTAAAACTCACAATAGAGGGGAGTCTATGAGGAAGGTGGGCCCTTTCCTTCTCACTAAATCCACTCGAAAATACTATAGTAGGTTGGAGAAACTCAAATCACTTCTTTATTAAATCGCCAAAAATGTTTAGATACAAAATGCTTCACTTCACTCTCTGTCCCACAGCTAATGTCTATTGCCTAATGGTAACAAACGTTATGTTATTTAAAGAAAGAGACATTCAGTTGAAACGGACTCAGAACATCCTTGAGAATCGGAGATTCTAAAGTTGTTCGTATGATATAAAAGATTTGCTATCATCAAAAAATATGGAAATGATCTTGATTACCAGCATGAGCCAAAACGTGTAACAGCCTTGAGGATCCGTCTTTAGGATACGGATTTGAATGATATACCATCTTCCAAGATCAGTGGGAATCTGTTGCAACAGTTGTAATAGCTTCCAAGAAAGGTGCTCAATTGTAGTAGTCGTGTAATAGCATGCAGAGCTAGTGCACAGCTGTAAGAACTGTTGTAACAGCAACAATCTTTCTTCAAGACTTGGTTGATTTTCTTTAATCTACACATTTTGATCATTAGTTGAACATTCATGGATAAAATATGAGAAATGCTATCAATCAAACATGTTAAGTAAATAAGAATACAAAAACAAGATCAATGATTCATATCTTGGGAAAAGGGTCTTAGCAAACAGTATATTAGGGATTTTAGCATGGAAATGATTGTTGGATCATGTTGTCATTGATGTCAATGGTTTGTCATTGAAGCCAATGGTTTTATTATTTGGGAGATCGTTGGATCATATGTAAATAGTATGGTTTGATTGATGTCAAGTAATTGATTGATATGATGCCCTTGATGAGAATAATCTATGTCCAAGTGGAAACCAATCGATACGAAGATGAATCATTAGTGTCTTATCATGGTTGATAAGGTGCACAAATGGATGAACTCCAAAGTGGTCCCCTTATGGTGAAATCCCTCACGGGAAGACGCTTTACGGATTGGGTTATCCTAGAAGAAATGTTGAAGGACCCATGCTTGTATGTGGAATAATGAGATAAAGATCAATGAAGTTGTTGGTGAAACTATCCTATATGGATAGTGTTGGACATGCCATTTTTTATGTTATTTGGAATGTCACATAACTCCTCACGGTTTGAGAGTTATGCCCTTATAAAATTGGAGGACCCCCATATGATGGCTTGAAGCCTCAAAAGGTCAAAGAAGCAAAAGTGCTTGAAAAGAAGAAATCATTATTTAAAATGATAAAGTAAAGTGACAAAATCAAGATGGATTATTTAAATGATAAAGAAAAGTGACAAAATCAAGAAGGAATACTTAAATGTTAAAGTATTGGAGAACTTTCTATTCATGGAAAGTGGTTAACCCTAAAATAAGGAAAATGGGTTAAGTGACTTAGAAATGGGTTAAGTAACCTAAAAATGGGTTAAGTGACCTAGAAGATGAAAGTATAAATAAGAAGATAGGATCTCTTGTAAAATGCACATTTTGTAAGAATCATTTTTGTGGATCAATGGAGAGCTTCTTGGTAATATCTTTTGGAGTATTGGTGGAGAGATTCTTGTGAGAGAATCTTATTGGTGTGGATCTCTTAAGCATGATTGAAGATCTATTATGAGGAAGAGAGCGAGAGGAGGATCTCATGGACGCATCAAAGTTTCGGCAATGTTGGAGATCTTGACGGAAAAAGTCTCGGAGTCACAGAAAACCCTATTTTTTTATGCCCATGAGGGTTGTCTGTGTATAGGGTGCATGTAAACGTGAGCTAGCTATGTATAGGGTGAGTGTACATGTGGGATGACTATGTACAGGGAGCGTGGACTAAATTATATCATGGATATTTTTGTTTGAGCTGGTGCCAAGCTCTTAGATGATGAGGCCAGTTCCAGATATGCATTCTATGGCCCCAGATCTATCACTAAGACACTGGTATGGTTACATTATTGTCTTGATAGATGCTATTGTTTGATATGTTGTGAATGCT
>JZKD02S0137309.1:96795-107024 GCA_000966675.3 Picea glauca
ATCTCTACCGTTAGATCTGCGACCTTATAATGAACGGTCCAGATTTACAATGAAATTACAATATACTTTTATAAGGCAATTTTTGCTTCGAGGGATTCGCCCCCGAACCCCCGCTAGGGCCCCGCTTGCCCCCAGACCCCCCAACCGGTGGGATAGGCCCCCCGGATCTCGCAGAGGGGGTACCCCCCCTCTATACTCCCCCATGTGGAAGAGTGTACATACTTCTGGGGTGTAAATAATTCATGGGGTATAAACACGGCTAAAAGTAAAAGACCTATAAATCAGGAAGATAATCAGGCTCCAAAACCAACACCATGTTCCAGATTAGTCCATCGAAGCTCGCCGATATGCTAACCGCCAACTCCACTGCACTCCGAGTGTTGGATCGAGTGTCAGATGGAGTACCAGATCGAGGGTTGGAGGGCCAGATCGAGGACCACAAATTGCTCTCAATTCGTCCACAATTTTAGGAAAAAACTCTTTCAGGACCTAATTGAGCATATTAGGCACAAAACCCATGTGTCGGATGTTTCTGATTCAACTTCATCCTCCCACAAATTGAGCTCGACTTTCACTATCTAGAAAGATGAAGGTTTGGATGGAGGTTCGGACGAAGGACTAGATGGAGGGTTGGATCATGTTTTTGGCCTATTACAAGAAAATGAGAGATGTTAGGAAATTTTAATCACTCAATGGAAAATAAATTAACTTAAAATCATTACAAAACACCGATTACACATACCTCATGTTGTTCTATGGAAAATTGATGCACAAAACCTGATAATGCCTTTAAAAAGAGCTAAATAAAAGAATAGAGTGTATAACTTCCATATGAAAAAAGGAATTTGGGCATCATAAAAATAGGAAAAACATAGATTCATCACTTTTGTTTCTTCTTCATAAATTTGTTCCATTGATTCATTTTCTTCTTCCTTTAATTCTCATCCACCTGTTTCATTAATTGCTACATTGATGATTTCCACAACTTTGTTCAACCTTAGATTGTAACACTTGTATGCTTTCCTTGTATTTGAGTAACCAACAAGTACTCATTTGTCCACACGAGAGTCAAACTTTCCCATTCTTCCATCTTCTCTTTTGATGTAGCATTTGCTTCCAAATATTCTGAAGTGATTCACATTTGTTGGTCTTCCTTTCCATGGGTCGTAGGGAGTTTTTTCATTGTTGTTTCTGAGAATTACTATGTTTTGAATGTGAATTTTTGTATGAACTGCATGTGTCCAAAAAATATATATCAATTGGGAATCCATTAGCATTGTTCGAGCTAGTTCATGTATTGTCTTGTTCTTTATTTCAACAACTCCATTCTGTTGAGGTTTCCTAGCAACGAAGAATTGTCTTTTTATTCCATGCATGTTGTAGTAGTCCATAAATTCCTTTGAAGTGAACTCTCCTCCATTATTAGATCTCAAACATTTTATTTTTGAATCCATTTCATTTTCAACCATCTCCTTGTAGGCCTTGAAGTTTTCAAAAGCTTATGAATTATTACTGAGAAAGAAAACTGCAGTCATTCATGTATAATCATCAACTAATAACATAAAGTATTTCTCACCTTTTAAACCCTTTGTTGTAGTTGGTCCAACTAGATCAGTATGCACAATTTCCAGTGGTCTTGTCATTGAATATTTCTTTGATTTGAACTTGGTCTTCGTT
Organism: Picea glauca; assembly: GCA_000966675.3. Taxonomy (NCBI): domain Eukaryota; kingdom Viridiplantae; phylum Streptophyta; class Pinopsida; order Pinales; family Pinaceae; genus Picea; species Picea glauca. Next base: position 98,473 of record JZKD02S0137309.1, read on the forward strand.
TTCTTTCCTTGTTGACAATGCTTGCATAAAGTGTTGGTTGGTTTCGTGATCTGGGGAATTTATCTAACTTCTTCATTTTTGTTGACTTTGACAAGGTTATCAAAGTGTATGTGACCCATTCTGTTGTGCCATATCCAACTTTCATCTTCCTTTCCTAGGAAACACTTTTCATTTCCAATTTTACATAATACATATATGTTGCTTGAAGTTCTTGCAGTTGTTGCAATCAATTTTCTTGAACCTTATTTTATTATCTCGCACTTTTGCGAATTGAAATTAATTTTATGACCTTGATCACGAATTTGACATACACTTAGAATATTATGTTTCATATCTTATACTAGTAGAAAATTTTCTGCCTTGGTATTCTTATTTCTAATTCTGACTCTGCCTTTTCCATTGATTTTAGTTGAATCATCATTTATGAAGGAGACGGATCCATCTCTTTCCTTTTTTAATGTAAGAAACCTATCTTTATCACATGTCCTGTGTTTTGAACATCCACTGTCAACATACCAACCACATTTCTTCTTCTTAGCTTGTATAGCGAGTGTGCATTATTCATTGCTATATTGATTATGCTTTCTTATCCATGTTCTCTTTTTAGGTTCATGTCTGTGAGTGTTGTAGTTTTGTTGTGGTTCTCTAGGAGGGACTATCATTCTAGAATATTTGGCCATGTGTCCAAAGTTGTGGCACTTGTCACATTCCACTTCAATTCTCAATGATTCAAACATGTTGTAGCTTCTTCTTTGTGTTTCAATAGGCCTTCTTGGATAAACATTTTGTGTATGAATTTCAAAGTTGTTTATGTTCCTCCTATTATCTCTACAATTTATAGCTTTTTGTCCAAAATTATTGCATGCATAACATGAAACAAAAAAATTAGTTTGATACTTAGGAGTTGAAGATATTTTGAAAGGAGTTACTTTTATGAATCCTTCTTCTTCCTAAGTCTTGTTTATTTATGTTAGACATTGATTCTGAAATCTAAATCTTCTCGCTGGAGTGTCCCTGTAATCTTCCTTGTAGGTCTTCCTATCCTCTTTGATTGTTTCTGCATAAATTTTTGGATATGTCTATTGTTGTTTTTTTTTTGGAGCTTGATCCCTTTTCTATTTGATTGTATCCAAGTATGGACTTGTCATGATGAGGCTTTTGACTGATGATAATGTCATCCAAAAATTTTGACTTGTTCTACATATTTTTCTTTTGAAGATCCTTTCTCAATGTGACAATCTTTGCTTCTAAATTTCCAATGATCATGTCTCTTTCTTCTAATTGTTCTTTGAGTGCTTCTTAAATTCTTTCATCTTCTTCTATTTGAACCTTCAATTTCATGATCATGTGTTCAAGTTCCTAAGTGTCTTCTTTCTTGTCTAGTTCTGCTTGTAGCTTATTGTTTTTCTTCTTTTCTCTTCTTATAACATATATGGCACTCAACAATTATTCTCGATAGTCAACTTATGCCTCTTCATATTCTTCTTCGGTGTATTCTTTATCAGAGTCTTCAACTGCCATGAATAGAACTCTTTCTGTCTCACTGTCACTAACTTCATCTTCATCTGATGAGGAGATGTCTTCTTTGGTGCATAATCGTTTCTTGAAAGATTTATTTTTGGTTATTTTTTCTTAATATGTTTGTTTTCTATTTTAGTAATCTTCATCATTCCTCTTATTTTTCTTATGAGGATATTTTTTAGCAAAATGATGAATACCATGACAATTAAAACAAATCAATGGAAGCTTATATTTATATATGTCGTTGGTTCCCTTGTTCAATCTTCTGACAAAGTTGGCAACTTCCTCTTCTTCATCTTCTGAGAAGTCGTTCTTTTTGTTATGTTCGTTTTTATTTCCCTTTTTATTTGACCTTTTGGATGCTTTGAAAGCTACTTCTTTGATATCTATATTTTCTTGTTCAGTTCTCATTTCATATGCTGTGAAGATTCCATGTAGTTTGTCCATGCTTATTGAGTCTAGATATGTTATTTCTTCTAGTGTTGATATCTTAGGATCAAATCTCATAGGAAGAGATCTTAGTACCTTTTGAACAATTACAGATTCTTCAATTTCTTCTCCCAATCCTATGATTGCATTCATTGTTTCATCGACTCGTAAGAATTAATCTGCAATATTCTCATCTTCCTTCATCTTTAGTTGTTTGAATTGACCTCTGTAAGTTTGAATTTTTGCTTCTTTGACTTTAGAATCTCCTTCATAAATATTTTGAAGTTTTTTCCGAAATCTCCTTAGTGGATTTACAATGTACAACTTTGGTATATACCGATTCACCAAGACCATTCAGAAGTGCATTTCTAGCTTTGGCATTATTTTGACTAAGTTTCATTTATTTTTCAGTTGTTGGTATAACTATTGGTTCTTTGTATCCATCTACTACCGATTTCCGAATTTCAAATCCCTGTGCATGTATATATGTTTTCATCCTTTTTCTCCATAATGCATACTTCTATCCATCAAACTGTAGCATTTCATTTTTATACATGTTGTTTCTCTCCATGATCTACCTTTCAGTGGTTAAACTGATTTCTGAAGGAACCTCACTCTGATACCAATTGTTGGATTATTGAGAGGGGAGGTGAATCAGTAATAGAGAAATTTAATCCTTTTTAACCATAAAATGAATTTTTTCGTCCTAAAGTCTTCACCTAATTGGTAAAGGGCAGAGCCAAGCCACCTCAAGTTTGGAATGGTTGGTTTCCTTTTTAATTTTGTTGGTCAGTTAGAGGGTTGGTTATACCAATACAAGATCATGGTTGGGGTTGGAAAAATGATACGGATGAGGATCCTCCTTAGCTGGTGGCACACAAATGACAGAAAAGTGAAATAATAAATCAAAGGGAAACAACAAACCACTCAATGAATAATCTGTTGCAAGAAGTTTAATACTTAAAATATCATTTCAATACATTAAACATGTATCAAAAACACAATTAATCCCACAAGTTGCGATAAAAACAAGTCTTCACCAAGCATTGGTTGTTTTCACAAGTTGCATATCAATAAAGACAAGTTAGACAATACCTGAAAGAAATGAAATGTACTTTGCACAAATCAAAAACTATATTCAAGATAAGATAAAAACACATGAAGATTTGAACGAAACATTGTCATCAAGAGTATGTTCACCAGGTAGAGAGATTTAATCCATGCATCAAACGGGTCCAACCAGTTGTTGTATTGCTATCTTTTCCCCAAAACATTGAACCCTCTAAACATACAGAAATTGCATATTTATCAGAGTTGCAGAGGCTCTCGTCCATCGAGGACTAAGAGTTAACTCTACATTAACAATTGTAGAACAACTTATTAACTTGACTAAAACACTGTTGGAGTACAACAATGTATACTTCACACTTGTATACTTCACACTTGACTTAATCAAAAAGAGTGGTTCTTATCACAGAGAAGACCACTTATTATTCTCTAAACTAAAAAGAGTCTTGAACTGAATAATTGAAAACTGCTACTAGTAATAGAACTGGACTAACGCATGTGCTGGAATGAACTGAGACTTTGGTAGAAACTGATTCGGAGTGATAGAGCAAAATTTTGCCTTGATCATGGCATGCATGCATGTTGTTGGAGGCCACTGGAGATGACTGGATGTGCAGCATGAAAATATCTCAGACTGACGTGGTGACCTGGTGTCATATAAGCACGTGATTGAAAAAGTTTTCAAGGGTGGTTTGAATCCACACCACTCAGAATCCTGGAATTGACCACCAGTTGTCACATACCTCTTTAGTAATACCATGGTTTCGATTGTGAGACCACTCTAAGATGTTAACTTTTGAGCATTTTTCATCCCCGCAATGAAGTTTGGTCGTCGATCGTGTTGCAATCTGTGATCTGGGTAACCCTGTTATTTTGTTGCCACGCGCTGCTCTCGGATTGGACCCTAGACATGATATAAGAATGTGATTGTGGAAGTTGTCAAGGGCGGTTTGGATCCACACTGCTTCGACTCCCGCAATCCACCACCAACTACCACGTACCTCTCAAGATATACCATGGTTTCAATTGTGGGACCACTCTAGGATGTTACCATTCGAGCATTTTTCGTCCCCGCAATGAATGTGAGCCATCGATTAGTTTGTGATCTATGATCTAGGTGACCCTGCTACTTTAGAGCCCCTGTTAAAGTTCTATTCGTCTACCATAATAGAAATCCCCTATCTGATTTAGCGATGGCACAAATTTATTGAAGCTCGAGAGCTTTTGAACAGGGAGCATGAATATCTCTTGAAGTGACTTTCTACCAGAGTGAAGTGGCAGTGTCTTGACACTTCAGCAATTTGGAGTTCGGTATATTTTTAATGCAAAGTGTATGTAACTCCCGGAGGATGATCTCCTGAATATGACATGGTGGCCTGACATCATGTGTTGACGTGTCATGGAAGGAAGGGTGACATGTGTCACGTGGAAATGGGAAAATGACGCAACCAAATGACCTGGAATGAGTTCCACATGTCAGGGTTAGATGGAAGCCATGTGTCTCCACAGATGAGCACCATAAGTCTTGACAGATGAGTGTCACATGCTTTGGCACTTTGGGCTTCGAGAGTTTTGTATTATGAAGCATGAATTTCTCCCAGAGTAGTACGGGCCCGAGGTGATGTGGTGGCCTGAAATGAATGCCATGTGTCCTCGAAGGATAAGTGCCAAGTGCCTCCATCACTTCAGCGCTTTGGAACTCTAGGGCTTATGTCTAGTCGCTAAGCCTTGCGCGACTTTGAAACTCTGAATGCACGCGAGTAGTTAATCTGATTGGCATGTTGGGTCTTTACAGTTGAAAGTTACCATGTCTGTTTTGACAATCCAGGCCCGAAAATGATTGCTCTGAATTGTTGTGTTTTGTCCAAGGGTATTTCCTGTGCATAAAAAAGGCTTTATCAACCTGTTGTGAGCTCAGTCAATGGAAAACATGATGAGAAGCATTTCAAACTCAAACCATACATGCAATTATCTTTCAAGAAAAACAGAAATAATCTTGTGTAAAGAATCAGTCAAGCAAGACAATAAGGAAAACCAAGTCATTAATCAAATGGGAAACTTACTTGACCGACTAGAAGAGGAAAAAATTGATGAATTCATAGGGAAATGAGAGAGGAGAGGAAGGGGTGCAAACCTAGGTTACAACATTCGCTCCAATTGGGGATAGCACTTCCCTGTGAGGTGCTAAGAACAGCATATCAGTGCCTTAGAATTTAATAACTTTCTCCCACCTCCCTTTACTTGCCTTTTTTATGTCTTCCAGCCATGCATCTCTAAAAATTAACACTCAAGCTAACCCTAGTGCCTCTATTGGGATATGGAGTCTTTATTGAAGCTTGAAACTGCATATAAACCCCAGTGCCTTTGTTGGACTATGGAGTCTTTATTTGCACACAACTAACTAATCAAATGAAAAAACAAAAGGAAAGCATCAATGGTACAAGAGGGACCTTCCCTCATCCTTAAACAAAATAGTGTTTTAGGAAGCGCCCATTTACTAGGCCTATGAAGATCTTTGTATCATCTAGGTTGTGCAAGATAAATGTGTTATTTTCCAGAACCTCAACCACCTTAAAAGGGCCAAACTGTAGGTTATTGAATTTACCATTCTTGGACTTGTCATCCCTTCTGGCATCCCACCTCAAGACCGGGTCACCTTATTGAAAGATATCCTTCTTGGTTTTCTTTTCAAAGGATGATTTGATCTTGCTCTGGTATGCTTCAGTCCTCTCATCCATTGCTTCTCTCTTTTGTTGAACCTCTATAATCTACAATATTCTCCTTTGTATGTCATTTGTCTCCTCAATCTCTTTCTATAAGAATTTTAGGACTGGTGTACCAATTTGGGTGGGAAAAATAATGTCTACACCATAGATAAGCTAAAATGGCGAGGTTCCCAAAGACTTCTTGGTGCTAATTATGTCGGCCCACAAAGCATATTTGATTTTAGAGTCCCAATATTTCTTGTTTTCAATCAACAACTTCTTGATAATCCTGATGAGATTTTTGTTTGATGATTCTTCCAGACCATTCCCCTAAGGGTAATAGGGTTTGGAATGTGTCAAGGAAATGTTATAACTACCACAGAAGTCAATCGTGTCTTTGAACTTGAATTCTTGGGAATTGTATGTTATAGTATTGATGGGGTAGCTAGATCTAGAAAAAATATTGGTTTCCAGGAAATTCATGATCACCTTGTCAGTAGCATTCCTGGTGGGAACAAACTTGATCCACTTGTGCTTCCCATTGGAGGGTGCATTTATCTCACCTATGAAGTCTAACCCCCATTTTTGAAATGGACCACTAGTATATATAGGTTTTATGGTTAGTGATAGTAACTTTTGTTTCCCTGCAAATTTCTGACATTCATTGTAGGCCCTAATAGTAGTAAATATATCAAATAAAAGGGTGGGCCAGTAGTACCCTTCCCTTAGGATATTGAGAGTTGTGGCCTTCCAATGTTGGTTTCCTCCACATAATCCTCTATGCATTTATATTGTGACCTGTTTTTCTTCACTTTCATCAAAGAATTTTAATAGGATGCAAGTAGCATCCCTCCAACATAAGTTCTTGTTTGAGATGTAGAATTTGATAGCCTTCAATTTGAGGGACCTAGCCTTTGTCTTATTCAAATCTAGTGGACATTCAAGATGCTGTAGAAAATAAATGATGTTTCTATACCAAGTTTAAAATGAGTAATTTTCAAATACTTTCATTTGTCTTGTCCAGGCCGTATGATGGGTGCATCTGATTGGGTGAAAATTTGATGTAATTCTAGCACCTTACAGTTTGATTCTGATAGAAACTTGACAAGTCTTTGTCCCTTGATCAATTTGGTGGGTTTTATGTGTGGGTCATACTCCAATATTTTGACAATCCACTTCCCTCTCTTCCCCTCACTGTCTGGTTGAACCATAATCTCTGTGACACTACTGCTAGGAACAAAGGTTGTTGTGCTAGACTGTAACACATATACACTGAAGGCCTTGAGTGCTTTAACCAACACATAAGCCTGATTTTCTAATATGTCATACTTTAGCTCATAATCTCAGAGGGATTTTCTAAAAAAGGCTATGGGATATTCATGCCCTTCTCCATTTTTCTGCAATTGTACAACAACAATGGTGTCCTCAGAAGCGAAGGAGAAGATGAAGAAATCTTTGGCATAGTCAGGGCTGGCTAATATAGGAGCTTCCACTAAAGCCTTCTTGATCCTTTGGAATGTTGATTTTTCTTTTGGTGACCATTTTATCATAGCATCTTTCAACATGTTGGTGATAGGCTTTAGGATTTCGATGAAATTAGGCACAAAGCGCCTTAGGAAGTTTATCTTGCCAATGAAAGAGTGGATAGCTTTTTTACTTATGGGGATTTTGATCTCTTGAATGGCATTGAATCGCTTCAGATCAATTTTTATACCTCCTCCTGATATGATATGGCCCAGGAGATTCCCTTCTAACATGGAAAAGTGAGACTTCCTAGGGTTCATAGATATTTTGTATCTCTTGCATTTCCGGAAAACCTGCTCAAGATGTCGCAAACGTTCATCATCAAATTTGGATAAAATAGTGATGTCATCCAAACATATAACCATAAATTTTTCCTTTTCCCCCATGAAATCTATGTCCATGGCCCTCTAAAAAGTTGCCCCTACGTTCATCGTCCCAAAAGGCATCTTGGCTTACATGAATGTTCCCCATGGGGTGGTGAATGATTTTTTTCTTTGTCTTCTTCACATACTGCTATTTGGTTATAACCAGAGTATCCATCTAACAAGGAAATCATGTGGGAACCTACCACCCTCTGTAAAATATGATCCATATTAGGGAGGGGGTAATTTTCCTTTAGAGAACACTTGTTGAGATTTCAAAAATCAACACACAAGCATATCTCCCCGTTTTTATTTCTCATGGGTACCAAGTTGTCCACCCAGTTTGAGTACCTCAATGGTACAATAATCCTTTCATCTAGCATTTGTTTCAGCTCTTTCTTGATTATGGACATCAGCATGGGATTAAATTGTTGAATCTTCTCTCTAAATGGATTGGATCCAGTCTTCATAGGGATCTTGTGTTTGATGATGTCAGTGTCAAATGTCTGTTAAGAACCAAATATCAATATAGCATAGAAAACCCTTAGAAAAAGTACTCAACGCCTTAAAAAAGAGATAATTTCAGATAATAAGCCTCTTCGAGGGGTCAACCTCCTTTTACCCCACTTAAATGTTCAAGTACAAGATGATTCAAAATGAAAATGTCTCCTTGGTATATATCGGAGACTAGGAGGTATAATTAGAACTAATGGTCTAAAGCCAACATAAATAAAATAACATTAGTAATATAATATGCCCCAATTAAGGGGTAATGAGCCAATATTAGGGCTTAACATGCCCCCCCCCCCTTGAGACAAGTGTTTTCCGCAACACTTGAGTAACTCTGGATGCTTTTGTATAAAAGACTCATCTTCCCAAGTGGAATCTTCAACCAGTAGTTTCCTCCATTTAATGAGATACTCTGAAATGGATCTATTCCTCA
>JZKD02S0137309.1:170953-187117 GCA_000966675.3 Picea glauca
TAAAAGGAGGTTGCCCCCTTGAAGAGGCTTATTATCTGAAATTATCTCTTTTTCAAGGTGTTGAGTACTTTTTCTGAGGTTTTTCTATGCTATATTGATATTTGGTTCTTAACAGAGCAGCAGGAAGATACTCTCCTCTAGCCAAGGATTGAGTAGCCTGGAACACAAACCTTGACCATGTGGAATGGTTAGTTGGCTCTTGAGGTTTGTGTCGTGATCCTATGTGGATCATGGAAAGGGATTCTAGTCTTTCCCAGGCTAGCATATTATCTTCTCTAGTTCATGTGGGATGACTAGGAGTGAAGCTATGGTAGTAGTCCTCCCCAGTGGATGGGTGAGATAGATGACTACAAGAGAAGGGAGAATATAAAAGAAATGGAAAAACTCATAGAATATCTTCTGTGTGAATATAAGAAAGAGTATCTTTTGCATGAAGATGAAAGAAAGAAAGAGTATCTTCTATGCGAAGATAAAGAGAACAAAACTTCTTTAATATGGATTCATGGAGAACCAGTCAGTGATCGTGATGCCAGATGACCAAGTGGATTATATTGATGCCTCATGTTGCTCAGTTTATTATGTTATCTAGTTGATTTTGTTGCCCAGTTGATGATGTTTCCCAGTTGATGATGTTATCCAGATGTTGTTTTTGTCCAGTTGATGATATTTCCCAGATAATATTGTTCAGATGATGATGAAATCCAGTGACCTGTCAAAAGATAAAGAATGTCCTTCTTGTTGAGAGGGAGTGTTAAAATATTGTGTAATTGCAAAGATTATTCTTATCCCCTTTTGTGGATAAAGAAAAATATAAAATATATATATTAACAAGTCAACCCTATTATGCCTAGACAAGACAAATGTAAATTAAAAAGGTAAAGTGGACAGGTCGGCCCTGACCTAATTAATGGGGGGGGCACAACTTGTATTTATAAGAGGCGTAGCACCTCACTTGTACACACACTCATAAATCTCTCTCTATCAAGTGCACAAGTCTGAGAGTGACGCAGCTACAAGGAGAAGTGACGCAGCTACAAGGAAGAGTATCTCAGTGAAGGTGAAGGTTATCTTTGTGAAGGACTATCTTGGTCTAAGTGGTGCGCTACTCTGTTTTGGTTAGGGTTTCTGCTTGGTGAGATATCTCTTGTGATAGACATTGTATTTGGTTATTGAATCTATATTAAAGAATTTTTGTTGGGTTTTCTTCCCCTTGAGGGTTTCCCAGGATAACATGTGCCTTCAACCATGGTAGTACACGTATTTCTTCTATCACATCAACTGACACGTGGCCTCCACTTCATGTCGACGTCACTGTATGGAAAATACCCATATTTTTATGATTTTGCTTATTTTCTTAATTTTCCCAAGAGGCTCAACTTCAAAGTTAATTATCCGGCCGCCATTAGAGCTTGTAATTAATCTCAATACATACAAATTGGGTCTATACATACAAATTCATCCCTCCACCCTCGTCAAATTTTCCTCTTGCAGATTGAACTCGTCCTAAATTACTCGACGAAAATTAGGGCTTTTTCCCAATTTCTCCTTAATTTTGTCATGGGCGTCATGACCGCTCTGTAACTTCAAATTTTGATCATCTACAGGCCCAAATCTTCTCAGTTAGAGACGGAATTTTCTTATATTTAGTTTATGAGCTCAATTCTTCCAAAATATTTGAAAATTTCCTTTAATTTCACTGAATAATTTTGTCAAATGAATTGCAGGCATCCTCATTTTGACGTCCTGTCAAACAATTCATGTGTTTACTCTGGAAATTTTAGTTTTGCACTTTTTTAACTATCCCATGCAAGATCAGTGTTGAAAGTTGGACTCTGATACCACTTTGTAACATACTTGTTACCAATACTCAAAAAAAATACTCTAATAACCCTTTGTAACGTACCCAGCCCCCAGTTGGATCACATCACTACTAAAAGATCCAATATAGCTCTGATACAAATATAAAATGCAAAAATTAACATACAACATGAAATACTAGTTCATTCAATTGTCCATGTTCTATAAAAAAAAATATAATTACTCTTATTGTGCACAACAACGGTTAATTACATACAACAACATTCAACCATAAAATAGAGACATGATTGCATTTTTCCCATTCTGAATAAGAAACAATAACCAAATATAACTTAGAGTAAATTTCACATCACTTATATCAATGATTAACATGAACAACCACAACACATAGGGACACTTATCTTAATGAAAAGTGCAACCCATTGTATAGGAAAAACATTTCTCCCAACCGTAGTCTTGTTGTTTCAGTTCTCAACAACAAGACACCCCGGAGCTAGGGTTATAAATCCACAAGATATGGAGGTCCCTAAGGATGGCTAATGTCCTCCTTTCAACAATCAAACTCTCAGCTAATTGCATTTCACCAGAAAAATTCCCCTCAATCTGTACAACCCATTCACTTCTTACAGTGCCTTGGGCCTTTCCACTCCCCTCCAGGGCTTCCAGCATGGGTTGGAAAAGAATTCTACTTCTTGGGACTTCAGGAATTCTACATATGCAATAAGAATTCGCCCAGCAAGCCAAAACTCTTGATCCTTTGATGAATTTTGAATAGCTTGTCACTCCCAAGCACATGGCCTATTCTCCCTAAAATTAGAGCTCCAAACAAAATCCAAACATATCCACAACAGTTTCCTACAAGCTCCCACACTCCAGACTCTATTTTTGGTCTAAAAAATCAATCTAAACATCTCTCCATCTACAAACGTGAATGTACCCAAAATCTTATCTCCTACCCATACATATTTTCTCTCTTCCTCTCACTTGCTTGACTTGTACTCTTCCCCAAGTTGATTATACTCATACCCCATGCTCTTCAATAAGTATGGGAAGTGACTCTCACACCAACCCTCTTACATGAATTCGGTGATTGGACTCTAGAACACTCAACAACTATTGGAAGGTTCATACCATGGTTAATTTAGAGAAGAATATGAAATGATTTTTTCTTTAATAAATATGGGAACTCTTCCCCTTGGACCCCTACCCTCTCTTGTGGATACTTAGCCCCTGATCTTCATTTGTGTCTGTCTACAGTTGGAAATACATTTCATTCATTATATTTCAATTTACATCATTTACATATTGACTCTTGGCCATACATCATATTTACAATGTACATCGCTTGGCTCTCGGCCACATGCTATATTTACAATACACATTGCTAGTTTGGGGTTGAAAATGGGAATGTTACGAAACTTATTGCTCATCCAATAGTGAATATTATAAGGTATGATTGCAGGTTGGATATAGATCCTTATATTCAGTAGTACTCCATTGGATTCACTCTATAATTTATATGGACAACCTTCAATTGAAATTATAAACAACAGAATTAAGAAACTTAATGCGTGTGGACAAGATATCTATGATGAACAGTTGTCGACCAATGAAGAACTGGTGTTCATCAATTTCATCAATATGTAGCTCTAACAATTCTTTGTCCAAAGAATCACCAATTAAACTGATTGGAAATCAAGCATGAAACTCTTATTCTCATAAGCATTAGTTGATCCACAAAATATTAATAAAATTACAGTGCAAAAATTGAATAAAATCACACAACAAAAAGAAACTATTGGACAAAATATACCAAAGGGAGGAGCCATGTCTCCCTTGGAATACATTGCCAAGAAATACTACAGTGGATATCTCTTGATATGTAACAAGTTCTTTATTCCAAAATTCTCCCCACATTTACATTGATCCTTCTTACATTTATACATATGGATTGCATGTCAAAGGAGGAAAATGGTTAGAACAAAATGAGACCAAATGCCAAATACATGGATATACAACCATCACAAACTTGATTAAGGAAATGGAGATTAATTAATGGTTGTTGGATATGTTTGAATAACATGGAAGCACAAAAACATAATCTTTGATAAAACTGTATTCCCAAATTCGTCCACAAGAAGCACAACTATAGGAATTTGGTTGCTACAGGATTTCTTGGAAAATCCACCTTGAATATCCACCTATATCTCCCAAACCATTATTTTTTTTAAAAATATGCTCATGGGTCACTGAATTTGGGGCATTCTACACAAAACCTGATGTAGGACCCCCGACCCTCGGGCTGGAATCCGCTCACAGGATCGCTCTCAATTATCCTCAAGCCGAAGCGGCTCCCTCAGATCCCTATTGGAACCTCACGAATCTGATCCACAGGTCCTTCATGAAAACCCGCCCTGCACAAACTAACGCTAGGCGCTAGCCTTACACCTCCATGTGACCACAACTGGGCCTTAGCGCAAGCGCCTCTCGTAACTCGCGAGTTTGTGGGTCAAAGCCCCTCGACTCCTCTTTCTCCAAATGTCGATACCCGAGATGCAATAAGGGTATGGCTCCTTCCTTGTTGGTGCCTTCCACACATAACACCAGCTAGGGTCTCAATCTAGCGCCCCTCGCAACTCATAACTTCACGAGTTGGAGTGTTAATCCCTTGTGCTCCTCCTTCGTTAAACCCCGAAGCACGATAAGTCAACAATGGGTTGACTCCTTCCAAGGTGACATGTATCCACCACCTGTCACCCACTTCCACTTTTTTTTGTGCTATATGTTTGCACCACCTTTCAATCACGCAGTCCCCACCTAACGGATGTGACACGTGCTCGCACAAGCCCTCGACGCTTGGCACTTCGCAACTTTAGTGATCAAGGTGCAATTATTTCACCCTCCAAGACCTCGATGCACGATGTAACGAGGCGCCAAATCTCACGACTCTCCTTCCTCCTCGATCGACGGTTCAGGTTGAATTGCGATCTTGCGACTCGGGATTTTGTAGCACAAAGGTCTCTGCCTCCCAGCTCACGTTTCCCGAATTCGCGAAATGATCCAATGGCTTACGCAAAGCATGATCAATGGTTCACGTTGATCCTGGATCCTAAGGTGATGGGTTCATCCACCTCTAACCAATTTACATCTTCCTTTGATCCTACGGTCCTCGCGATTTCGTGAGTCCTCCATAGAGAATTCTGGTTGTCCACCTCTGCTTCTCAAAGACTCCCGGCCAATGACTTGGCACCCTCCTTATATTGTCTAGACGTAACTTCGACAGTCCATATACAAACTTCAATTGTTGATCCCATAGTTGTTGTAGCTCTCTCCTGAGCTTTCTCGCTTCCTTCCGGACTTGGAAGACTTTCAAGTTTTCAAAGGCCTCTACCTTTTCTCCCTCTGCAAGCTCAATTTTCCTTGGGTCTCGCCTGCATTCTAGGAACGTTGTTCCTCCTGAGCTTTGTCGAATGTGAAACCTTGAAGGGTTCCTCAACTTCCTACTCCCCTTTGTTATTACTCTGTGCACAATAGCACTATCCTTCCTGAGCTTCAGAACTTGAACCTCTTAGGAACTCAGCCCTCTTCTCTCCTTTTAAAGGGGATTTTTGGTGCCCTCTTAGCAACCTTTTGCTCAAGCACTCCTTTCTAAACAACCATAGAATTTAGCAACTCTGTGAGTGTCTTTCTCCTTGACACTCCTCCTATCTCAGAACTCGAAAGAGATTTCTTCTGTGCACTCTATGCACTTGCTCAATTCCCTCCTGGAAGAGATTCCATGGAATATTCAGTGACTCTGCCTTCTCATTGAACTCGAAATAGAGTTCCTTTTTGCACCCTGTGCATCCACTCAATGCCCTCTTGGCAGAGTCTCACAGAATTCTCAGAAATTCTGTTGTCTCTGTGCCTTCTATGCACTTGCTCAATGTCCTCCTAGCAGAGCTTCTACAGAATCCCTCAATGATTATGGTATGTCCTATGATCTCTTTTTCACAGTCTTACCTCCAAGGTATTCAGCAACCTTGAGGATTCTCCTTGAGTCAGTGACTTCATCTGGTGCACCCTCCTGGCACGTCTTTGTCTGAATCCGCAGAATTCAGAAGTGCACTCCTTGCACTGGCTTACAGAACCCACAGTATTCTATCATGCAACCTCTTGCATGAAGCCTCAAAGAACCCAAACCTGGAATCAAAGAACTCACAGATAGTGAATTATGTCTATCCCTGCAAATGCATACCTAACATACATCTACATCATATCATCAACACATAAAGACATTCATTCATGAACTCATAAACATGTGGACAACAACATGCAGGAAAAACTTCTCTGTTTGTATTAATCAAGAATGCTTGATTACAATGTGTTCGAGATCGGACTACGACAGAGTCTTGGCTCTCTTACCCCCTCCTAAAAACTAAAAAATCCTAGATACAAAGAGGGGATCCTCGATCTCTTCCCTCCAAGCTACCTACTCTCATTAATTTGCATTCAATTACATTGAATGGGCCATCTAATCTGAATCGGAGTTAGATCCCCTTCCACCTGTCATCCATTAAGGTGACACTAACTACAGCCTTTTCAAAGGCATGGCTTTGGCTCCTCAACCTTAAAACCATTTAAGGAAACCTTTATCTAAAGCCTGCGCCTATGCATGGATTTTTGGCTCTACCAGCCTTACAATCATTTAATACAATTTCAAATTTCAAAATTTGAAAGTGAGAGGGCTGGGCCTCTCTCCTCCATCAAATGATCACTTTGATGTGCTAGATGGATGGAACATAGCTAGCTTGGAGAGATGCTCCTGCATCAAAACCCATCTCTTAGATTTTCCTAGTTAGTCTTCAGTTGTCCAAAAAATTGATGGAAAAATTGCTTCTAGAAACAGGCCGCTACAGAATTCCAGTAGTACTACAAGAATAGGAATATGCCTACTATGGGATTCAAACTACATGAACCATTATTGGCAAGACCAAGTGTAATTCCTTTTAATTCATCAAAAATAGGGGAAATTAATGAAATTAACAACTAAACTTCTTATAAGATTGCAATGGCACTTATCTTGATAAAAAGAAAAAATGATGAGGTAAAAGGGATGGAAAAAAGGGCCAAAATGGGACACATATGGACTCAGTGAAAAAGATACCAAAATGGTGTCCCAACAGAAATCATTGTCAATGGCCAAAGTAGTTGAAAGTGCTCATTATGCAGAAGAGCGTATGGATTTAAAAGGAGGTATGAGATCATGTATTCCACAACAACCTAGATTTGTGGAGAAGGCCCCTAGGACCTTATCCATGGGAGAAATATCTAGACCACCTCCTTATGAAAATAGAGTTGCACCCAGAGTGGTTGCAGTAGGTATTTCAATGGCAGTGAGTGCAACATACCATGGATCACCAAAAACTCAAGCGAGTCCACGATCTTCATGAGGAGTAGTTAGTAGGAGAAGGGGTTCCATGGGAAGGAACTCATTTCATATGCCTCCACATATCAATGTGTAGGTTCCACCTCACATTACTTATTGGGGGTGCGAAGGACCTCATAACCATCATGAATTCCCAAAKTCACAATTAGGYGCTATGCATAGAGAGGGGAAGGCMCTGATGGGAAGAGAAAATAGTAGCCACTAGATTTATGCAGTGGTTGATAACYGCAATGTAGAAAATCAATCCACTATGGTKGAGTCATCATGTACATTAAATCATGTCAAGTTTAAAATTGTATTTGATTATGGTGCTAAATATATTTTCATTTCACCTTATKCATTAGAAAAGTGTGGGTTGGATTCCTACGAGMAAGATGGYTTTAAACAAGTCGAGATGGCTTCSRGGGRAAAGAAAGCAGTAGGACCTAGCATCGAGAAATGATTTGTAGACCTAGGAGTTTGTACAACTAGGTTAAAKGTGTACATCACTTCCCTAGGGAAGTATGATCTAATCATTGGGATGGACTAGCTAGAAGCTCATTGAACTATGGTATATTGTTTTGTGACGAGGGTGCTTTRCGTAGATGATGAAGGAAGGTTAATARAGAYCCATGGTATTAGCAGGAAGGTGTCTCTATTTTTATCTCTATAATRAAATTTAAACGTTCCATGATGCAATTTTTTCAATTATATGTAGTGAAAATAGTAAATGAAGGGAAGGGACCCTCTCTAGATCAGTATCTAGTTTTTTCATAATTCAAGGATGTTATTCCAAAAGAGTTTCCATGGTTACCTCCTAAGAGGGAGCTTGATTTTACACTTGAGCTAAAACCTGATGCGGAGCCAATTTCCAAGACACCATATAGGATGATGGCTCTAGAACTTTGTGATTTACAAATGTAGTTGAAGGAACTACTTGACTTAAGTATTATAAGGCTTAGTGTTTCACCTTGGGGTGCACTAGTAATTTGTCAAGAATAAGGATGGTTAATTACAACTATGTATAGATTACAAGGACTTGAACTAAGCCACAATGAAGAATAGGTACCCAATACCACAGATAGATTATCCCTTTGATCAAATGAAAGGAGCAACAATTTTCTCAAAAAATGATCTGCGATCAAGGTATCACCAGTTAAGGATTAAGGAAGGTGACATTCCTAAAACCACTATATGAAATTGGTTTGGACATTACAAGTTCATATTGATTCCTTTTGGTTTGACCAATGCATCGATTGTATTCATGAATGATGCAGGAGCATCTCTCCACGTCAGCCAGCCAGCCACACCATGCGTATGCATTCAAAGATGAAGGGAGGCGCAGTCCTCATTTAAATTTGAATTGAATGTAATTTATGTCTAGGCTGGTGAGCCATAGAAGTCATGCCTTTGTGCGGGCTGTAGATAAGATAGGCATTTAATGTGTGTAATGGCTGAGATCTAGATCTGATTCTAGACTAGACAGCCCATTCAATGTAATTGAATAGAGTAGGTAGACCTGGAGGGAAGTTCTCTAAGAGCCCCTCAGGTAAAAGAGATTTGGAGATCTCATTTTGAAAAGAAGAGAAATGGGTAAGTAGATAAGTTAGAAGTTAGAAGAGTAGAAGATTTGAGGAGAGCCAGAGAGAGCTCGAGAACACCATTGTATATACCGGCATTTTCCATTTTAATAGAATCAGAAGCAGTTTTTCCTGCATGTCATTCTGAGTTATATGGATGTCTGTGTGTGTTCTCTATGTGTGTTGTGAATGTATGTTGTAGTTGTGCATTTGCAGGGTTGTTTTGATTTCAGAAGAGGGTCTTTGAGGTTTCATGCCAGGAGGGCATGACAGACTGTTGTGGTCTCTGAATACCAGTGCACAGAGGATGCACTTCAGAAATCTGCGGAGTCAGACAAAGACGTGTTGCGGCACAGAAACTGAAATCATCGACTCAGGAGAAGACCTCGAGGTTGTTGAACACCTCAGGAGGAAAGGCTGTGTGGGAGAGACACAGTTGCAGACAGAATTCTGCTGTGGATTCTGTGAAGGCTCTGCCAGGTGGGCATTGAGCAGGTGCAAGGAGTGCACAGAAGAAGAACTCTGCTGTGAGTTCAAAAGACAAAATCTCTGAGGAGTTCTGTAGAGCTCTGCCAAGTGGGCATTGAGCGTATGCGCTGCGGTGCATTTGAGGAAGGAACTCTGTTGTGAGTTAAAAGGAAGCAGAATCACTAAGGATTCTGAGAGATCTACCAGGAAGGAATCGAGCGAGTGCATAGGTGCACAGGAGAAGAAAGACAAAATCCCTTAAGGGGTCTGAGTGTTTGCAGAAGCTCGGGAGGAACAACGTTTTCACACGCATTGGCAAAACTCAGAGTTGAGGAGTTCGCAAGAGGAAAGAGCGCAAAAGTCGAAGCCTTTGAGAACGTGAAATTCTTCCAAGTCTGGGAAGAAAACGCAGCATCCCAGAAGGGGCAACCAGAACCATCGGATCAGCGGAGAGGAGAGAGATCTGGACCGTTGATTTCCACGTCCAGAAGGAGCTCAGGAGGAGCCTACAGAAGGAGGAGACCGACAGCCGTCGGATCTCACATAGAAATCCCTTCAGCCGTTGGATCGGGGGAAAGTTGCGCAGAGTTTAGCCTCTAGAGTAGGTGCACAGAAGAAGTGATCTGAGTCGTCAGATCTGGAGCAGAAATCCCGACAGCCGTCAGATTGGTTAGGAGTTGCACGAGGCTTAGCAGTCGAGATATTAGCCATCGGGAAATCGGGATTCTCAAGGGCAATATAATTGAGACATTGCAAGTCTCGAAACACCGGGAAGATCAGATCCATCTGTTGGTGGAGACACGTGGCGAAGATCCGGAGGAAGTCGGAATATTGGCCATCGAAAAATTGGAGTTCCCAAGGTCGAAGGAAACGGGACATTGAAAGTCTTGAAATCCAGGAGGAATCAGGACCATCCATCTGAAAGGACGCATGGCAGCGATCAGTGTCATCGGGAAAAGCCCCGACAAGGAAGTCGTCCATCGGTGTTTGGTTCATCGGGATATCGGTGATCCCGGTGACCAGTTATTTGTGCACTTTGGAATCGTGAAACACGATACCCCGATGAGTGGGGACCAGCTGTCAGCACATCAGAGCTGAGGAAAGAGCCATAGTGGAGGCCAGTTGTCAGTGCAACGGAGCGTCGGGAATCTCATAGGCATATTCTTTTAGGCATTTGAAACCCCATAACCCCGACGGGGATAAGGTTGTGGTCACGGAGTAACGGTCACGTGGACCCGGGGCTGAACCAGGAGGGCTAGTGCACAAAGGGCGCATCGAGGTTTTGAAGTTTGAAGTCCCGACAGGAAGATAAGGTTGCAGTCTTTTATAAGGACTAGTCACATGGACTAGAGAGCCTAGCCAAAGGAGGCTAAGGCCAGGCAAGGAGCTCATCGGTGATTGGGGGTTGAAGAGTACAGTGACTCTCGACAGCAGGAAGCACGAAACCCCGAAAACCCGATATTGAGTCGGGGACAACCACGGTAAAGAGAAGAAGGTCGTGTGGAGGAAAGAAAGGACCTGTGGACTGGATCAATCTTCGAAGGGATTCCAGTGGGAGTCCAAGGAGCTAATTCGGCTCAGCAAAAGTGGATTTGTTTTGATCGATCCTGTGAGCGGGCGAGGAGCTGTAGGTGAGTTGTAGGTGTAGGTGGCTCACGCCTGCGCCAAGTGGTATCAGAGCTTGAACCTTGCTTGTATATTTCAAGCAGGAAGAGGCAAGAGGAGATAAGAGAAGCACTTCAATACACATCAAGTGGTATTAGAGTGGGACTCTGTTTGTATATTTCAAGCAGAGGAGAGAAGGTCGAAGAAGATAGAGCGTTGGAGGACTCTGTAGAAACTTGTTTGTAGGTAGGCAGCAGTCCATAGACAGTTAGGGAGACTATAGAAGGATGAAGCTGGAACACTCAGGGATGTAGAGTGACAGCAGGTTTGCTAGGAGAGCAGACAGAGATAGCACCACGGCTACTGAAGGTCGTAGGAAGAAGAGCAAAGCAGAAAATCTTGCAGAAATGGATAGAGAGATGGATAAAGAGCTCTATGAATTAAAAGCAAACATAGAGAATCTCGAACTACGAATGTGGCAGGATAGGAGCAGGATATGGATGCGCAAATTTCCCATGGAGAAGGAAAAAGCAAAATGGCCAGTCAAGGAGTTGATGGTCAGAGGGCAGCGCAGGCTATTGAAAGGGTGGTTGAGGTATGCTGAAAACCTCCAGGCCACAGAGGAAAAGATAATTTATGTCTGTGAGCCAGAGACTGGGAGAGGTCTCAATGATAAAGAGGATGAATTGGGATCGGTTGAGGATCTCAAGCACTACCAGGAGGGCGGAGTAGAAATTCTCATTTTCCAGGAGGGCAACAAATTGAGATCACTGGGGGATCTCAAAGACTTTCAGGAGGACAGTCAGGGAATTTCACATTGCCAGCTGGGCAATGAAAGGAGATCATTGCGGGATCTCGAAGTTTGCTAGGAAGGCAGCGGAAGCATCCCATATTGTCAGGTGGGCAGGGATGAGCAGATGAGTTGGGATCAGCCCGAGAAGCTGACAGAGCAGAAGAGACTGTCTGAGGGTCTCATAAATCCAGAGATGAATTTAGATCAGCAGGTGCAGCTGACAAAAGAGGAGGAAGATCAGGATGATAGTCTGATGATTGGGGGAATTGGAGTATTCCTACCATGTGCCCAGGAGGAGGCAGAAATTGGTGTTGCAGATGGTGCAGCAACAGAACAGTCTCAGCAGACGATGATTGTCAAGGAGGAATTGGAGCAGGTGTTTGAGACTGCCCAAGCACAAGCAGAAGTATAGGAAGAAAATGAGCATTCTTAGGAGTGTCTCAGCATATTCAGCCAGGAAGCTGAAAGAGTTGTAGCATTGGAGCTAGCAGCAAAGGAAGCCAAGGAGCAGGTAGGTAAAGTTATCACTCCATGGGAGATGGAGCTAGAGATGTTGGAGGATTGGTTGAACAATCCAAGGCCAGCAGAACTAGAAGAAGTTGAGCTATCAAGGAAGGTGACTGAACAGAAAGTCATTCAGGAGGAGACTGCAGATTTGAAGTCTACAGCAGAGTGGCAACTTGAGGCCACCAATGAAGATGAAGAAGATGGCATGGGAGGTCATAGCGATCTGCCCAATTTCAGAAAAAAAATTCAGCTGAGGAGACTGCAAGAACAGGGATAGCCACTGGAGCAGTTGGACGAGGTGATAGAAGAGATCAGAAGGCTGATGTTGGGGTCAGCAGAGACTGCTAGCAAGGAGAGGCTGAGCAGAAGAGAAGCAACAACAGCAGTGCAGAAGCAGCAGCAGCAACAAGTTGGAGCAGATGGAAAGCTCCAAAGACTTATTTGGGATCCAGGAGGATTTCCAATAGCTTAGAGGGGGAGCGCATGAGCAGGGGCTCATGATTTTGCAGCTGAGGATTTTGATGCAGGAGCATCTCTCCACGTCATCCAGCCAGCCACGTCATGCGTATTCATTCAAAGCTGAAGGGAGGCGCAGACCTCATTTAAATTTGAATTGAATGTAATTAATGTCTAGGCTGGTGAGCCATAGAAGCCATGCCTTTGCGCAGGCTGTAGATAAGATAGGCATTTAATGTGTGTAATGGCTAAGATCTAAATCTTATTATGGACTAGACAGCCCATTCAATGTAATTGAATAGAGTAGGTAGACCTGGAGGGAAGCGCTCTAAGAGCCCCTCAGGTAAAAGAGATTTGGAGATCTCATTTTGAAAAGAAGAGAAAGGGGTAAGTAGAGAAGTTAGAAGTTAGAAGAGTAGCAGAGTTGAGGAGAGCCAGAGAGAGCTCGAGAACACCATTGTATATACAGGCATTTTCCATTTTAATAGAATCAGAAGCAGTTTTTCCTGCATTTCATTCTGAGTTATATGGATGTCTGTGTGTGTTCTCTGTGTGTGTTGTGAATGTATGTTGTAGTTGTGCGTTTGCAGGGTTGTTTTGATTTTAGAAGAGGGTCTTTGAGGTTTCATGCCAGGAGGGCATGACAGAGTGTTGTGGTCTCTGAATTCCAGTGCACAGAGGATGCACTTCTGAACTCTGCGGAGTCAGACAAAGACGTGCTGCTGCACAGAAGCTGAAATCATTGACTCAAGAGAAGACCTCGAGGTTGTTGAACACCTCAGGAGGCAAGGCTGTGTGGGAGAGACACAGTTGCAGACAGAATTCTGTTGTGGATTCTGTTAAGGCTCTTCCAGGTGGGCATTGAGCAGGTGCAAGGAGTGCATAGAAGAAGAACTTTGTTGTGAGTTCAAAAGACAGAATCTCTGAGGAGTTCTGTAGAGATCTGCCAAGTGGGCATTCAGTGTATGCGCTGCAGTGCATTTGAGGAAGGAACTCTGTTGTGAGTTCAAAGGAAGCAGAATCACTAAGGATTCTGAGAGCTCTTCCAGGAGGGCATCGAGCGAGTGCATAGGTGCATAGGAGAAGAAAGACAAAATCCCTTAAGGGGTCTGAGTGTTTGCAGAAGCTCAGGAGGAACAGCGTTTTCACACGCATTGGCGAAACTCAGAGTTGAGGAGTTCGCAAGAGGAAAGAGTGCAAAGGTCGAAGCCTTTGAGAATGTGAAATTCTTTCAAGTCTAGGAAGAAAGCACAGCAGCCCAGAAGGGGCAATGAGAACCGTCGGATCGGCGGAGAGGAGAGAGATCTGGACCGTTGATTTCCACGTCTAGGAGGAGCTCAGGAGGAGCCTACAGAAGGAGGAGATTGACAGTCGTCAGATCTCACATAGAAATCCCGTCAGTCGTTGGATCGGGAGAAATTTGCGTAGATTTTAGCCTCTGGAGTAGGCGTGCAGAAGAAGTGATCTGAGCCGTCAAATCTGGAGCAGAAATCCCGACATCTGTCATATTGGTTAGGAGCTACACGAGGCTTAGCAGTCGGGATATTAGCCATCGGGAAATCGGGATTCTCGAGGGCAAGAGAATTGAGACATTGCAAGTCTCGAAACACTGGGAAGATCACAGCCGTCCATTGGTGGAGACACATGGCGGAGATCTGGAGGAAGTTGGAATATTGGCCATCAGAAAATCGGAGTTCCTAAGGTCGAAGGAAACGGGACATCGAAAGTCTCAAAATCCCAGAGGAATCAGGACCGTCCATCTGAAAGGACGCGTGGCAGCGATCAGTGTCATTGGGAAAAGCCCTGACAAGGAAGCCTTCCATCAGTGTTTGGTTCATTGGGATATTGGTGATCCCAGTGACCAGTTATTTGTGCACTTTGGAATCGCGAAACGCGATACCCCGATGAGTGGGGGCCAGCTGTCAGCACATCAAAGCTGAGGAAAGAGCTATAGTGGAGGTCAGTTGTCAGTGCAACAGAGCGTCGGGATTTGGAGAGTCGGGAATCTCGTAGGCATATGATTTTAGGCATTTGAAACCCCGTAACCCCGACGGGGATAAGGTTGTGGTCACAGAGTAATGGTTACGTGGACCTGGGGCTGAGCCAGGAGGGCTAGCACACAAAGGGTGCATCGGGGTTTTGAAGTTTGAAGTCCCAACAGGAAGATAAGGTTGTGGTCTTATAAGGACTAGTCACATGGACTAGAGAGCCTAGCCAAAGGGGGTTAAGGCCAGGCAAGGAGCTCATCGGTGATCGGGCGTTGAAGAGTACAGTGACTCTTGACAGCAGGAAGCACAAAACCTCGAAAACCCGATATTGAGTCGGGGACAACCACGATAAAGAGCAGAATGTTGTGTGGAGGAAAGAAAGGACCTGTGGACTGGGTCAATCTTCGAAGGGATTCCAGTGGGAGTCCAAGGAGATAATTCAGCTCAGCAAAAGTGGATTTGTTTTGATCAATCCTGTGAGCGGGCGAGGAGCTGCAGGTGAGTTGTAGGTGTAGGTGGCTCGCGCTTGCGCCAATGAACCTCGTGAATGGTGTATTCTAAAAGTACTTAGACTACTTTGTCCAGGTCTTTCTAGGATATTTTCATCTATTCTATGAACAAAAGAGAACATGAGGAACACTTGTGAGTGGTGTTGTCATGCCATAGCGAGAACGAGTTGTATGCCAAGTTGTTTAAATTCCCTTTGTTTCAAAAGGAGATTCACTATCTTGGTCATATTATTTCAGTGGAAGGAATTTTAGTGGACCCGAAAAAGGTGAAGACCATAATGGATTGGTCGGTGCTAAAAAATGCTCATGAGGTGAGAAGCTTCATGGGGATAATTGGTTATTATCAATGTTTTGTGGAAGGATTTTCGAAGATTCTAAAGCCCCTTACCACCTTACATTGCAAGGGATTTATATATGAGTGGACAAATGAATGTGATACTACATTTATTGAGATTAAGATATTACTAACCAATGTGTCAATCCTACGAGTGCCTAATATGGATAAAGACTTCACATTCTGCAAAGATGCCTCAAATCAAGGGTTGGAGGTTGTTTTAATGCAATATGGGGGATTCATAGAGTATGTGTCAAGGAAGCTAAAGTATCATGAGGAGATTTACTCTACTCATGATTTAGAGTTGGTAGTTTTAATGCTAGCTTTGAATCTTTGGAGGCACTATCTAGTGGAGTGAAGATTTGAGCTCAAAATAGATCATGAAAGATTAAAGCATCTCTTCACTCAAATGGATCTGAACGGTAAGCAGAGGTGGTGGAGTGAGTTTATGAGTGAGGACAATTTTATAATTTTATACATCAAGGGAAAGGAGAACATGGTCATTGATTCCCTAAGCAAAAGGTCGTGGATCTTCTCCCTGGCACCCCCAAATGTTACTTTGAGGGAGCGAGTGTTGGGAAAACTTCTTGGAGATAGTTAGTACTTAAAGGTTACTCCATCCCTCCAAACTGGGCGGTAGTTAGAATCAATGTTTGATGGATATGGTCTTCAAGTAGATGGATTATTGAGATACAAGGG
>JZKD02S0137309.1:200124-218136 GCA_000966675.3 Picea glauca
AAGTTTCAAAATTTATGCTATGCATGTGACTCTACGTGGGCATGTCGTCATACACACATCATTTTTAATTAACCTCGGAACTTGTTACATTTATGTTCTTCAGGGTACTTTAATGTTTTATATTTAATAGTAATGTTTAGGAGATAAAAAATTGAATGACGGAATGTGAAGGAATATTAAAAAAATAAAAAGATGGAAATGTATATTTAGATTTAGTTGGGAAAGGTGTTTAGGACTTTATATTTAATACTAATGTTTAGGAGATATCGAATTTGAGTTCGTGGGATGTGGAATGATTACTTTAAGAAAGTGACTTTAAAAAAATCAAACCAAGATTTCGTTTAAAAGGAAGTCGGAAAAAATAATAATTTAATTTGAAAAAGGTCAATGATAAAATCATAAAGATAAAAAGTTGATAAAAATTAGATTTTTTTGGATTAAATACATAAGTATTTAGTATTTAATACTTAAGGTATTTATTATGAGTTAATTTTAATGATTATTATTTATTAATGATTAATTGTTTCCAAATTTGAATGGTTTACTTATTATTTATTTTATCAAATGATAGGATTTTTTTTCTTCAGAAAAGTAGTTGTATTTCTATTTAATTGAATCAATTGAATCAAAGGTAACTTTCCAATATATATAGGCTTGAAGTCATTACAACATACTCATTATGAGCTTTGACATGTCATTTTTGGGAATTAAACCAAGGTGGGGAGGATAACAACATTCCTCACAACCATCCAAGCTAAACCCAATTAACCTTTGGGACTTACACCTAGTAACAAGGATTTTATGGGAAGGTCATCCATCTAAAGCAACTCTAGCTCAAAAGTATTTCACCATGGAGTTTTTCCATAGTCAAACCTACTTAGCTTGGGACCCTATTTGCAAAATGTTACCTAGTATTGTGACTTATGAACCATTCGTATAGAACTCCCTCCTCTTTATTTAAACATATTGGGGGGCTTCAACAAGCTAACGTTATGAAATATCTCACTTAAGTCATTCACCATCACCCACCTCCCATGAACATCATTCATTAATGATAAATTTTCCATTAGCTTTAATAGTCTACTTAACACTCGTTGCATAAAGGGATGATCACATGATTGAAGAAGTGGGATTGAAACTAAAAAAATGAATTACAAAGTGTTAATATCACCTTCGAGACTTGCAACTAGTAACCAAGACTTCTAAAGAACGTCACGTATCCAAATACAACTCTAACTTGAGAACTCTTTAAAAAATATTTTTAAAAAAGTCATAAACATCATTAAAGTTAACAATTGTGATTTCAAACATGTACCTTCAAATTAAGGGGGATTACGCATGAGAGTCTAACGGAAGCAACAACAAGTAGGTATTTTGTTGGAAGGTTCCGCAAAAGCTTCCACACATTAAAATTCATTGGCCAAGGAACCTAACTTCATTTTGAGAGTCAAATTTGAGGTATGTAACTTCTTCCAAAACTAAGAAACTTCCCTAATGAAAAGGAAAACACATGTCTAGTCTTCATAATAAACTCGAGATCTCCTAGCGTGAAGATATCTAAATAAACAATATTATTTACCATAAATCACATAATAAATAAAACTTACGAAATTAAAGCATTCTTATGATTTGAGCTCCTTATTGCATAACTTACATTTATGTTCATCACAAGGTAAGTGTTGGTTAGTGCCATTATTAGTTAGTTATAACACAACTTGCACTACCTAAAATAACTATGAGATAAAGGATACAAATATGAGATACTGGAAATTGTCATTATCCTAGCAAAAGAGTTTAAACCTTCACACATTATGATTGTTAGTTGTTATGCGTAATAAGATGCACGGAAACATAAAGTGCACTTTTACACATCAAGTTTGGACTAGACTCTCTATTGCTCTCAAGCTTAGGACTACATGAACGAGCTCCTCTCTGAAGAATTGTTTGGAAGACTGGACAAATGAGGAGTTATTCTATTCACATTTTCCTGCTTTGGTGAGTTGGCACATTTGGTTGGTGCACAACATGACTATTTTTTATCATCTTTCACTTTCTATCAATGTTATTTATTACAAGACTCTAGGAGGTTTGGAGGGTATTAAGACAACAAAAGATTTTATTCTGTGTTTTTTATAGCCTACCTATCAACAAGGTCGGACTACTTCCTGGTTTGATGGTGCCTCACAAAACTTTGGTCTTCAGTGTGGAGCTGGAGGTATGATCAAGCTTACAGACCATACCATTCCAAAGCTGAACTACAACTGTGGTGAGGGTACAAAGCTGAACTACTTGGTGCCTGGGCTACACTCACTCTAGCTACCAAACTTAATATTCTGGATCTACAAGTTTTGGGCGACTCCAGAATTATTATAGACTGACTTAACAACAAAGGCAAGTTACAAGTCATTGCCCTAGAATGTTGGAAACATAAAATCTCTGAACTCATCAAAGGCTTTACACAGATTAATTTCACTCATATTTACCGAGAATTAAATTTGGAGGTTGATCTTCTTTCCAAAAGTGCACTACAAGAACAGGCGGGGAAACTAACTTTCTACCAGTGGAAAGATGGCCCTATGGGGTCGGCACAACATTTATATCTATTTTAGTGGCTATCAGAGATACAGTACCAAGTCTTTTTTCAGTATTTTGATTAGAATATCAATATTATCTCGTCTATAGATTTTGTAAAAGTCTTTATAGTTGGAGATCGAAATTACTAAAGCATTATCTATGAGTTTTCTATCATATATTTTTTACTAGACTATCTTATAATTTAGAATCGGTACAAACGTCTCCATCTTGAAAAGAAGTGAATATAATATTAATTTTTACACTACATTAATACTACATTATAATGAGAAATTTTTCTTGTGGAAAAAAATGCAAAAAAATAAAATTTCTTTTTACAAAGTTTAGAATTCTCTACAAAGTTTAGAATAAAATCAAGAACAAAACCAATGGATAAGGTGATAATTACAAAAATGATAGTATAAGAGATTTATCTCTAAGGTGGTATAAAAACTTACTTTAACAAAAACAAGAGAGATTTAACCATTAAATTTATTTTATGTAAAAAGTAAAAACTTCACCCATTAGTTACGGGGAATCATTTTAGATATTTCAGGATAAAGGATATATATACTAGAGAGTGAAAGATTAATAGTATCTTAGAAAAATACTTTAAACATTTTCATGCCAAGAGTCTTAAAAATACTTTAAACATTTTCATGCTAAGAGTCTTAGTGGTCATATTTTTGACAAAATGGATAGAAAAGTAAATCACGAGAAAAGAAGGCCTATACTTACAAAAATAAGAATAAAATCAACAACAACACCAATGAATGAAGGGATAATTACAAAAATGATAGCATAAAAGACTCATCTCCAAGGTGGTATTGACACTTATTTTAACAAAGAGGAAAGATTTAAACTTTACACATTTTTCATATAAAAGTAAAAACTTTACTAATTGGTTATGAGATAATCTTTTTTTTTTTTCAACAGTAAAATAGGGAAGATTTCATTAATTTAAAACAGCATGTGAACACGTCAGAATGATACAACACGTCCAAAATTCATAGAGTGGGCTTCTATAATGCTTAATCGAGATACAAAAATTCCTATTGGCTGAAAGACAGAGAGTTCTGATGTAAAGAATTTTCCATAGTACCAGACTATATAGATTCTAAAGAAACCCCTAAGATAAGAGCGCAAAAACAAAGCATCAATTGTGTAGCTATGGTCAGTCCCTTCCTACCCAAGGAACATTAGCAAGAACCTGGAGCAGAAACATTTAAATCCAATTGAGGAGACAACGATGCTTCAAAAACTGTCATTATCTGATTTGGGGGGCGAATCATGGCTTGGTTGAAGGCGAAGTTCCTCAATTTGGATCCTTTGTGTAGCACATTCATCCTAAACTTGTTGAATACTCTAGCGATGTTGCACTAAGAATTCAAGAATCATAAGAACATGGGACAAAAGCCCGTTGAATTGTATTTGCAAAGTTTGAACAGTGGTGCGCAAATCCCGTATTTCCTCCTCCATCGTGTCCAACTTCCTGGTACAGCTTCGGACATCGTCTTTCGCCATGATTCTTGGCTCACCCATGGAAGATCAAAACTACAGGAATAAAACACCAGAGCTGCCACCTTAAGTAGCTCCCAACATGTTGAGGATGCCATAATGTGTTAGAACCCTCTCACCATAACAGAACCCCACACAAGTGAATGACACTGAGGTCGAATGGATCTATGATCGCATTAACCACTTGTAGGCATGATAGCAGGTACATACATTTACTTTCATGATGCAAGAAGTCCTCCCACATGCACCATGAAGTGGATGAGGAAGTGGGAGAAAGGACCCCACTGTGTTAAGGGATTTATGGAAATGTCAGGGTGACGCGTGAGAAGCACGTGGCTCTCTTCTTGACCCATGTATTGTCCCGTTGTCCTTCGTGAGTGAAGTATTATGTTGGTTTAACCTTAATTCAATGCTACGACTCATGGAATCAAATCAAATAGGGGGGGGGAGGGGCGTTGATGATAATAACCCCAAAGTTTTTCCTACCTGCTTGATTTGCATAATGATCTGCATCCCTGTTATTGAGCCTGAAAACATGGAGGAACTCAACAGAGCGGAATGCCTGGAAAAAAAATTGTATTCTGAGAAATATGGATCTTAGATGAATGTTGCTTGGAAGAGTCTTCATCCTTGCATGCTTGATTATAATCTGAGTCGCTTATAATTGTAAGATTGTGGATGCCCTGATAGTTCGCCAAAAATAAATCCTAATAGAGCACATATACTTCGAGCTTGATTATTGATAATAAGCAAATATGAACTCGACATTTCTTCGAGAATCATAAAGTACCCCATGCACTCCAACCACTCTATATTATAAAATAATTGTTATTAACAATTTAGAATTATAACAGATAAATCACAATTACAACCTTAAAAAAGTGTACAAAATATCATGGCATGATTATGATAAGAATCAAAATGATAAAACATCAAATTATATAGAAAGGGACTCCAAAGGCCCACAAAGTATGATACCAAAATGAAAATATGATAAAATATGAAAGTATAAACGGTTGTACAACTATTGGGCCCATGAAAATGAATATGTGATGTACATAAGCATTATGAAGTGTAGTACCTAGTTGTTAAATAAAGTTTCATACTTAAGCATGTGTTTACGTAAAGATGTGGTCACAAACACATCATTGTAATGAACCTCGGGAACTCTGACATTTATGTTCTAGAAGTGAACAATTTCACGTTTTGCGGAGACTAATATAAGACTAAGAAATATAAAAATGTTAGGAATGTATAAAGAGATTAAAAAAAATAAAAAACAAATTTTTAAAATGATGTCATAGAAAGACAAAATAGAGATATAAAATATAAATTTAAAATTTAATTATAAAATGTATAAAGTCAAAACGAATACATTTTCAAAATTAATTTTGTAATGGTTTTATTATTCAAAACATTTATTATGTTTCAACATTAATGAGTACCGTTAGAGATATAAAATATAAATTTAAAATTTAATTATAAAAAGTATAAAGTCAAAACGAATACATTTTCAAAATTAATTTTGTAATGGTTTTATTATTCAAAACATTTATTATGTTTCAACTTTAATGAGTACTTAAAATTTAATTATAATTTTTTTTTAAAAGTATAAAGTCAAAACGAATACATTTTCAAAATTTATTTTGTAAGGGTTTTTTTATTCAAAACGTTTATTAACATTTATTATGTTTAAATATTAATGAGTATTTTTTTAATAATTTATTTAGTATTTATTGTATTTGGTGATATTCATAAATATTTAGTATGTTTAAATATTAATGAGTATTTTTTTAATAATTCATTTAGTATTTATTGCATTTGGTGATATTCATAATGGTGAGAAAGTGAGATTGAAATGAGTTCATCATCAATTTTGACACTAGTAATAAATATTTTTCAATTTTAAATAATTTTATAAAGTGCGTTTAATCATAATTTTTTTTAATGGTGAAGCTTGTTTAGATTGTGATTCAATTAGCAAGTATTGTTTTAGAGTTTTTTTCTCTTGTAGTGCATTGAAAGCAGCGAAGTACATCTCCGACCTAGTGTGGTAAAAATGTTGTCATGTGAATAACACTTACATGTTAATTTCAAAAAACTACAGTACTTTTAACAAATAATAGTAATACTATATGTTAGTCAAATATAAATATAAATATATTTTATTTTTTTTATATGAAAGAAAGAGATTTGATACAATAATATAATAATGATCTAATTTTAAGGTCATAGTCAAGCCAGACACCAAATTGGTGTATGAGACCCCCTTGTTTGTGGGACAAGGGACCCCCTCCGCACAACGATTTGATTGTTAAAGTCTACAGAGGTATACATACCCCACCCCCCTTTGGATTTGAACTTGTGACCTCTTAGGAGGAAACAGATGTTCTTAACCATTAGGCCAACTTAGATTTAAACATAAACAAAAATACTATAGATGTGATATTTACATAAAAATATTGTTACCCCTCTCTTCATGTGCACTTAAATGATAAAAAAATTACACCTCAAGAGAATTGATCCCTTTCGGTGCTTGATAAATCTGTAATTAATATGGATCTAAGCTAGTTTAATTATATGGGGCGCTTCAATACACAAACATTATGAAATATCTTACTCAACCCATTCACCATCACCCACCTCCTATGATCATCATTAAATAATGTTTGTTTTTTCAATTAATTCCAATAGTCTACTTAACATCCATTGCATCGAGGGATGTTCACATGAGTAAAGAAGTACGATTGAAACTAGCAAAATGAATTGCATAACATCAATTGTCACCTCTAAGACATGCGCTTGGTAACCATTGTTCCCAAGAAGATCACTTATCCAACTACAATTCTAGCTTAGGCATGTTTAACCAACAAAATTTCCATAGTTAAGCTCACTAAGTTTGCCACCTCATGTACAAAACCTTAACAAGTGTTACATGTGAGGGTGGTACTAGTATACATGTATTATGGTGGAAAACTTTGAAGAAGTGGAATTGAAATTGAAGTAAGTGAAATGAATTGCATAGTGTTGATTGTCACTTCCAAGACTTGTGTCCAATAACCAAGACTTCCCAAGATCATGTATTCAAATATTATAACTCTAACTTAAGCACACTTAATTATGAAAATTTTCATGGTTAAACTCACTTAGTTTACCACCCACTTGTAAAATCTTAATAAGTGTTACATGTGAGAGCCTAATAGAAGTAATGTCATAGGAGTAAATTAAAAAGTGGACAAAATCAATAATTTTTTCATTTAAATTATTCTTGAAATTTGATAAGGAAATTTTTTTAAGTTATAATTCTACTTTATTGATGGAAATTTTGACAAAAACCCTTAAAATTTTTCACCCATTTAATAAAAAAACTCACATTATTAAAACTAAATAAATAAAAACAAGAAAATATACTTTAAAAAGTTAAATTTATTCAATTTTTAACTAATTGTGTGTATGTGTGTTGAATGTTTTTGAAAAAACCCATAACCATAAAATAACTTAAAACATAAAGCCACCTTGACTTTGGAAAAACAAATTACCCAATCCTAAAAAATGACATGTTCACGATTTTCAAATAAAATAAATATTTTTATTTTATTTTATAGTGTGTCAATTTTGTATATATGTGTATTTAAGTTTTTATTATTATTTAAATTATATTACATACTATCTTAACTATGGATTTACGCTAGTTTAAGCATATGGGTGCTTCAACATATGAATATTATGAAATATCTTACTCAAGTTATTCACCATCATTCATCTTCTTTGATCATCATTAAATAATCATGTTTTCAATTACCTTGAATAGTCTATTTAATATTCATTGCATCAAGGATTTTTACATGAGTAAAGAAGTAAGATTGAAATTAGCAAAATGAATTGCATAGCATCAATCATCACCTATGAGACCTATTCCTAGTAACCATTGTTCCCTAAAATATTACTTATCCAACTACAATTCTAGCTAAGCACGTTTAACAAAGAAAAGTTTCCATAGTTAAGTTCAATTAGTTTGTAATGTCCCCCAACTAGGTTGGGTAGAGATACGACGCTTATGCCCACAAATTATTGTTTCTTCTTAAGTTAATGTGTTGTCAACTTCTTATAAAACAATTTACTCAATGAAGAATATTATCAAACAAATAGCAATCATCCATTACAAAAGATTTAAAGCAGATAACCATGGCATCTTATTATGGATGTAAACTCCCAAAATTCAATACAATGATAACTAGTGGTTGTAATAACAACTGCAGAATATGACTAAGCACACAAGCTAATGGTTGCCAAGTTGCACCACAATCTACTACAAAACAACACAAGAAACCTAGAATGATGCCAATCAATGAAGCCCAAGGCTCTCCAAGCCCTATAATGCTCTGCAAGCAATCCTCCATATCTCTCCGGAACATAATCAAGCACCACAAGGAACTACAAGAGGACTCTAGATGAATCCCTTTCTTTGTCTAGCTAGGGTGGATATTACACCACCGAAACTAAACATGCAATGGAAGGGTTTTGCCCAAAACCCAATGAAAACGTTGGCTACAAGAGAACTCAAGAAGATATCAAAGCATAATGCCAAGGGGACGGATTTATCCTCTATTTATCCTTCCTTTGGACCTTCTAGATCTTTTCGCCATTTTGACCATATAAAATCTTCACTTTATTTTCCCTCCAATTCCATTTAAATATAATTGTTTATATTATTTAATGTCACTTTTAGGGTTTGACCATCTTTTTACCTAGTGACACCTCCTTGAATCCCTTTTTAATTGTTGACTATAGCCTATAGGAGTCATATAGGATATTGAGTCACCCCCCCCATCACAGTCAATTGGAAGGGGACATTATAGTCCTCCCTTCCCAAGATTGGTTTTCCTCAAGCGGTTCCATATCAGGGTGTTGTAAGATTTTCTCTCCTTCCCAGGTAGCATCTATCACGGGAAATCCTATCCATACAACCAAATACTCTCGAATGACCTTGCTCCTAAGCCTCCATTCCTTAACATCAACTATCCTCTTAGGGGCTAGAACCAATTGTCCTCCCTCATCTAGTGGAGAAAGATCTACCAAAGAAGTGACCTATTGTCCTAATGCCTTCTTGAGGCAGGATACATGGAAGGTATTGTGGATCCTGCTACCCTTCGATATCTCCATCTCATATGTCACTTCCCCAACTCTCCTATCAATTTGCAGGGCTCGTAAAAGTGGGGCTTGAGCTTCTCTACAACACTCTTCTTCAATGACGACTATCTGTACAGATGCAATATGAGAAAGACAAGATCTCCAACCTCAAAGTTGTGTTCTACCCTGTGTCTATCTACATACATTTTCTATTGATTATGAGCAGCCTGCAGATTCTCCTTCAGGACTCTTAAGATGTCTTGACTTTCCTGTAACCAATCCTTGGCCTTAGGATCTCTGCTCTCTCCAAACACCAAATCCACAAAAGACGGAGTATCATATCCATATAATACCTTGAATGGGCTCATCCCGTTGGACATGTGATGAGTGGTTTTGTAGTAATGCTCACTGAGATGCAACCATTTTATCCATGCTCATTTCTACCTTGACACATAGTTCCTCAGGTACCCCTTGACCCATTTGTTTACTATTGTCCTCTATCTATCTGTCTGGGGATGATAGCTAGTGTTAGGTGTCAAATTTATCCCACATAACCTGAACAATGCCTACCAAAATGCATTGGGAAGCCTGTTATCCCGGTCACTGACTATGTTCCTCAGAAGGCCATGGAGTCTGAACACTTCTATGAAGAATATATTTTCTACCTAATATGCACTATACTCCATAAGAATAACAAAGAAGTGTGCATATTTATTCAACTTGTCCAATACCATGTAAATGCGGTCCCTACCCTACCCCTTTGGTAATCCTGTGATGAAGTCCACGGAGATGCTTTCCCATATTTGTTTTGGGATCAGTAAGGGTTGAAGCAGTCCTGCATGATCGGTGAACTCTGACTTGTTCTGCTGACAACTCATGCATTCCCTCACATGAAGAAGTGCATCCCCTTTAAGACCCTTCCATGAGAATATCTCCCTAATCTGCATGTAGGTATTCAGGTAACCTTGGTGCCCTACCAATGGTGCATCATGTGTTTCCCTCAAAATCTTATCCTTGAGTGTGGACTTAGGGAAAAGATAGATCATGCCTTTGTAGTAGATGATATCATCCACTACCCTGTACCTATCTCCTGGATATTTCCCTCCATCAGCTCTTAAGCAAAGGTATTCTTGGAGTATTCCACCAAGAGAATGGACTTCCAGTATGATGAGATCTTTGTCATAGAGAAGGTTGCAGATCTCTTGGATAAAGAGTCAACGTCTATATTCTTTTTCCCATTAACATATTCAATGTAAAAAACATATGTTTGTACGTTTCTCACCCATTTTTGGTGTCTCTCATTTAGTTCCCTCTGCTCCAAGATATGTCTCAAGTTGTTGTGGTAAGTTCGAACCACGAAGCGTCCTCCTACTGTAAATTGTAGGGATTGGTGATGACGGAATTTGACCCTTCTTCTATCTCAATGACATGCTCAAATCCTTTGTTAGGTGGTCTCCCTGCTGGAAATGGTTCAAACACTCTCTCAAGATTTCCAAGCAATGCTTGAATATCCACAAGGTAATGTTGGTGTTCCTATGATGCCTTCTCCATAGTGATCAAACACTCTTTTGTGCAAGCCATGCCCCTGTGTCTTAAAAGGGCCTCCATGCACTGGTTAGACATGATCATGGGGGCACCTGTCAACATAACTAATGCATCCCTCAACCTTGGTGGGGTTCTTCCGACCTCCCGGTCACTGGATCTTCTCACTCCTCAAGCTTAAGCAGCTCTTCGACTCCTTGCTGGAATCTTCAATACAAATCCACAGGTCCTTATGTGACTTCGTCCATGTGAACTAGCACTGGGTGTAAGCCTCCTCCACGTGACCACTAACCGTGACCACTCGCCTAACCAAAAGGCACTTCGCGACTTCATGTGTCGGGTATTTGCATGTGAGCCAACCTTGACTCAACTTCGAACTAAGAGCCTAGCCTAGCGCTAGCTCTTTTCCTTAACCTTCATCAATGTGACACCTCACTATGACCTAGGGCCAATATCACGAACGCTTCGCGTCTCCAGAATATTTCTTTCTCATCCTTTCGATATCAGAAGCTCGGAACTCTGATCTCCGCTCGCGTCAGATCAATGGTCCATAATCCCCATGATCCAACGGTCTTGGTTTCCCCTTCGCGTATCGATACTTCCCGTCTCAGGAAGTTGAAAGACTACTCACCTCTCTTCTCCCAATTCCCGACTCTACACTCGCCTCAAATCGATGGTCCAAATCTCTTCATGATCTAATGACTAAGATCAAATAGAAAAATCGGACCTCACGAAATCTCACTTCTCCTATCTCGTGTTCCTCAATTTGTGAGTCGGAGAAATGTCGATCTCTCGCCACGTTCCCCTTCTCGATGGATGGTTAGGATTGCCTCCACTCCTCCCCTTGCAAATCTTCTGAAGTTCGATTATTCGAACTCTCAGATCTGTTTCCACCTATCAACCCTGACGATGGACGGTCCCGATGATTTCAGGACTTCGGGACTTCACAAATTCCACTCTCCTGTGCACTCTTCTAATTGTCTGGACGTGGATTCAAAAGGTCCAGATATTCTCCTCTGCAGGTGATCTAAAGGTTGTTGTCGCTCCTCCACCTGAGCTTTGGATTTATTCCTTGACTTGGAAGATTTCAAAACTTTTTGAAGGTCTCAGCGTTTGATCTACCTCATGTGAGACCTGTGACTTTGGGTCTCGTCTACGTTCTTGGAAATGCTATCTCTCCTGAGCTTTGGAAATGAAATTAACCTTAACCCTTCTACGCCTTCTAAAATACTTCTGGTGCCCTTTTGACACACTCTACGCTTGACCTCTTGAGCTTTTTAACTTGAAACAGTTCGCTCCTCTGCACACTCATTGTGCTTGTCTGGCCTCTAGATGATTGTCTTTCAACACTTCATCTGAGTGTTGGCCTAGTGCACTCCTTGCACAGGTCTTCCTCTAGAGTATTCAACAACTTTGTTTCCCCCTTTCGCTCCTTGAAGGGATATAAGTGCCCTCTTGACAACTTCTTCTCAAGCACAGCTTGCTGAGCTTACGGAGTGTTCATAAACTATGTAAGGGTCTTCCCCTCCGACACTTCTCTTCTCTCTGAACTCGAAACAAAGTTATCTTTTGTGCACTCCTTGCACCTACTCGATACCCTCCGGTAGAGCTTTACAAAATCCTCAACAATTTTGTATCTATGTTCCTTCCTCTGCATTGTCCCTCCTCCAAGGTGTTCAACAACCTTGAGGCTTCCCTCTTGAGTTTATGATTCATCTGGTGTGCCCTCCTGGCATGTTCTTGTTTGAATTCAACACAAAGCTCATATGTCCATTCTTTTCATTGGCTCACAGAGTCCTCAACACTCTGTCATGCACTCTTTGCATTTAGCCACAAAGAACCCAGACTGAAATCAACAACTCACAGACAACCAATTTTGTCTACACCCTGTAGATGGAATCTAACATACATTTACAACATAAAATAACACACACAGGACATTCATCACATATTCATAAACACATATAATCATATGCAAGAAAAACTGCTTTGTATTAATCTCAGAATGTCTGTTACAATGTGTACAAAAGCTCGGACTGCTACAAAGTCTTGGCTCTCTATCTTCTCATCTAATCTCCTCTAATGAATCTAGATACAAAGATATTTTACAAAAGAAGGGCTCCTCGATCCTTTCCCTCCATCTACATACTCTCATTAATTACATTGAATTACATTCAATGGCTATATAGTCCGAATCAGATCTAGATCTTATCAGCCTGTTAGCCATTAAAGGCGACATCATCTCCTGCTTGCTCAAAGGCATGGCTCAGCTCTTGCAGCCTTGCAAACATTTAATTTTCATTTAATTACAATTTTGAAATTTGAAAGTAAGAGGGATGGCGCCTCTCTCCTCCATTGAATGCACATTGAATGTGTTGTCTAGCTGGCACATCGTTGGGGTGGAGCGATGTTCCTACATCATACTCCACTGCTGTGAAAAATTCATGAGCTCCTACTCATGAGCTTCCCAACTCTGTTGTTGAAATCCACTTGGGTCCCAAACTCTCTTCTGGAGCTGTCATCTTGCTTCACTACTTTGTTGTTTCTATTGTTGCTTCTTCCCTACTGTTGTTGCAGGCTTCCTTCTGATTAGCTTCTCTTTGATGACTGCTTCTGCTGACATCAACATAAACTTTCTTATCTCTTCTATCACCTTCTCCTGTTGTTCTAGTGGTTGGCTCTTCTTATGCAGTCTTCTCCGTTGCACTTCCTCCTCTCCATACTTATCAATGGCAGATCTACTTGACCTCCCATGTCGTTTTCCTCTTTTGTAGCACTAGCTCGCCACTCTACTGCAGACTCCATTTCTATAGGTTCTTCACTGAGCTCCTACTCAGCTTCTCCTTCTGATAGATTTTCTTCTGCCAGTTCTCCTATAGGCATATTTCCA
This sequence comes from Picea glauca, assembly GCA_000966675.3. Classification (NCBI taxonomy): domain Eukaryota; kingdom Viridiplantae; phylum Streptophyta; class Pinopsida; order Pinales; family Pinaceae; genus Picea; species Picea glauca. Next base: position 213,776 of record JZKD02S0137309.1, read on the forward strand.
TCTTCCTCCAGCTACTCCCCAGACTAGAATTTTTCTCCCTCTTATGTTGCATGCCTCATTGTTGCAGTCATCATCTGTTCAACTTCCTGGCTGAAATTTCTGAGAAATTCTGTCAAATGCTTTTCTCCTACAATATTCATGACTTTATGTTGCCATTCATCTTCTGGTTATGGATTGTTCAACCAATCCTCTAGCATCTCCAACTCCTTCTCCCACAGAGTGAGCATCTCAACTGTGTGCTCTTCTTCTTATGCTAGGGTAGACATCAATATCTCCTCCTCTTTGACAGTCTCTATTGGATTTCCTTCTGTTGTTGCACCTGCAACACACGCTCTGGACTCAACTGGGCTATGTGGCAGGAATACCTCAATTCCTCCAATGATTAGAATGTATTTCCGATCCTCCTCTGTCAGCTCCCCTTGCTGATCTGAACTCACCTCTGAGCTCATGAGACCCTCAACTAGTCTAAACTCATTTCCCTTGCCCACCTGGCATCGATGGATTTCCTCTCTTCCCACCTGGCAGTCTATGAGATATAATGGTCCCATCTCATTTCCCACCTAACAATCTGAACTTTCTTTACTACCCACCTAGTAGTTTCTGAGACCCTTGTCTGATTTCTTCTCCTCATCATCATTGAGACTCTTCCCAGCTTTTGGCTCACAGATGTGAACCATTTCTTATGTGCCCCTAAGGTTTTCAACATACCTCAACCATACTCTCAACAACCATTGTTGTCCTCTGGCCAACAATCTCTTAACTGGCCATTTCACCTTCTTCTTCATGGGCCACTCATACACCCAATGCACTTTTGCATCCTGCTGCATTATTAGTGTCAGTTGTTCCATCCTTGCTCTTACCTCACTGAGCTCTTTATCCATCTCAGCGTTACTCTTCTGTTGGTGGTCCTTACTTCGACCACGTCCATGGCCTTTAGTAGCCATATTCTTTTCCCTCTACCTTCCATCCTGGCAAGTCTATTGTTCACTCTACAATTGAGAGCATCTCCAACTTCTCCTTCGCCTGAAATCTACAAACAAAGATTGTGCTATGGTATCAGACTATATCTTCTTTACTGTCTTCTCTCCTCGACCTACATAAATCAATTTTGTGTAGGCTCTGATACCACTTGATGGTATCAGACTATCTCCATTCACCGTCTCTCCTTTGCCTACGATCTACAGAAAACATATTAAGCTCTGATACCACTTGATGCAACCCTCCACCTCGGAAGGGTTTTGTCGACCTTCCAATCACTAGATATTCTCACTCCTTGAGTTGGAGCAGCTCTTCGCCTCCTTGTTGTAGTATTCAATACTAATCCAGAGGTCCTTATGTGACTCCGTCCGCGTGAACTAGCACTGGGAGCAAGCCTCTTCCATGTGACCACTGACCGTGACCACTCGCCTAACCAAAAGGAACTTCACGACTTCACGTGTCGGGTATTTTCATGTGAGCCAACCTTGACTCAACTTCGAACGAAGAGCCTAGCCTAGCGCTAGCTTCGTTCCTTAACCTTCATCAATGTGACCCCTCGCTATGAACTAGGGCCAATATCTCGAGCGCTTCACGACTTTGCGCTTCGCGTCTCTGGAAGATTTCTTTCTCGTCCTTCTGATATCCAAAGCTACAAACTTTGAGCTCCGCTGGCGTCAGATCAACAATCCACAATCCCCGTGATCTGACGGTCCTTCTTTCCCCTTTGTGTATCGGGACTTCACGACTCGGGAAGTTAGAAGACTACTCACCTCCCTTTTCCCGATTCCTGACTCTACGCTCACCTCAAATCGATGGTCTAGATCTCTCCGTGATCTAACGACTAAGAACAAATCCTGAACTAGGACCTCGCGAGTTCTCACTTCTCCTATCTCTGGTTCCCTGATTTGCGAGTCAGTGAAATGTTGATCTCTCGCCACATGTCCCTTCTCGATGGACTGTCAGGATTGCCTCCACTCTTCCCCTTGTAAATCTTCTGAAGTCCGATTCTTCAGACTCTTAGATCTGTTGCCACCTGTCAACCCTGATGATGGACGGTCCCGATGATTTCGAGACTTCAAGACTTCGCAAATTCCACTCTCTTGTGCACTCTTCTAATTGTCTGGACGTGGATTCAAATGGTCAAGATCTTCTCCTCTGTAGGTGATCTAACGGTTGTTGTTGCTCCTCCACCTGAGATTTGGCTTCCTTCCCTAACTTGGAAGATTTCAAAAATTTTCGAAGGTCTCGACCTTCGATCTACCTCCTGCAAGCCCTGTGACTTTGGGTCTCATCTGCGTTTCTGGAAACACTATCTCTCCTTAGATTTGGAAATGAAATTAACCTCGGCTTTGATGTGCCTTCTAAAAGACTTCTGGTGCCCTCCTGGCACACTCTGCGCTTGACCTCTTGAGCTTTTTAACTTGAAACAGTTCACTCATCCGCACACTCCTTGTGATTGACTGGCCTCCAGATGGTTGTCTTTCAACACTTCGTTTGAGTGTTGGCCTGGTGCACTCCTTGCACAAGTCTTCCTCCAGAGTATTCAACAACTATGTTTCCCCCTTTCGCTCCTTGAAGGGATATAAGTGCCCTCTTGGCAACTTCTGCTCAAGCACACTTTGTTGAGCTTACAGAGTGTTCAGTAACTCTGTAAGTGTATTCCCTTCCGACACTTCTCTTCTATCTGAACTCGAAACAGAGTTCTCTTTTGTGCACTCCTTGCGCCTACTCGATACCCTCTAGCAGAGCTTTATAAAATCCTCAGTAATTATGTCTCTCTATGCCTTCCTCTGCACAGTCTCTCCTCTAAGGTGTTCAACAACCTTGACACTTCCCTCTTGAGTTTATGATTCCTCTGGTGTGCCCTCCTAGCACGTTCTTGCCTGAATTCAACACAAAACTTAGATGTGCACTCTTTGCACTAGCTCACAAAGTCCTCAACACTCTGCCATGCACTCTTTGCATTTAGCCACCAAGAACCCAGACTAAAATGAACAACTCACAGACAACAAATTATGTCTACACCCTGCAGATGGAATCTAACATACATCTACAGCATAAAATAACACACACATGACAATCATCACATATTCATAAACACATATAATCATATGCAGGAAAAACTGCTTTGTATTAATCTCAGAATGTCTGTTACAATGTGTACAAAATCTCAGACTGCTACAGAGTCTCGACTCTCTCTCTTGTCATCTAATATCCTCTTATGAATCTAGATACAAAGATATTCTACAAAAGAGGTGCTCCTCGAGCCTTTCCCTCCATCTACCTACTCTCATTAATTACATTGAATTACATTCAATGGCTATCTAATCCGAATCAGATCTAGATCTTATCAGCCAGTCAACCATTAAAGGCGACATCATCTCCTGCCTACTCAAAGGCATGACTCGACTCTTCCAGCCTTACAAACATTTAATTTTCATTCAATTACAATTTTGAAATTTGAAGGTGAGAGGGTTGGCACCTCTCTCCTCCAGTGAATGCACGCTGAATGTGTTGTCTAGCTAGCGCGTCACTGGGGTGGAGTGATTCTCCTGCATCAATAACTCTCAAGACAACTCGTTTCCCATCTTGGACCTGTAACTCCATCCTCATTTCCTTATAATTCATGTGGATATCTCCCAAAGAATATAGCCACTGAACTCCTAGCACCACATGAGTATCTGCTAAATCCACAACGTAAAATCCATTGATCAACGTGTAAAATTGATTTTGAACTTATTGAGACTTCTATCTAAAGAATTGTGTATAATGGATGTATTAGTTTGCTAACCAGCGCAGCTGCAACATTTTTTGCTAATAAAAAAACAATCATTTTTATTTAAAAAAAAACAATCATTTTTATTAAAAAAAAAACTAAAATTTTTGAATAGTTAAAGATTTTTTTTTATTTGATAGAAATTTAAAACCCATTTAATTAATAAATAAATATTATATATATATATATATATATAAACAAATTATTTTAATTATATAATTATAATATTAATAATTTAATGGAAAAAAAATTGTTTTCTTAAAATATAAAAGGTTAATTTCATCAACATAGTTTTTTAAACATGTCTTAAGTTTTTTTTATAAAAAAAGAAATTAATTCTAAAAAATGAAACACCTTCTCACATACACAAAGACTTTACACCCCATCGAAATTGATTATAAAAGCTGAAACACCTTCTCACATACACAAAGTCTTTACACCCCATCTAAATTTAAGCACCCCATCTAAATTTAAACATGAGTTATTGCATAGTGTCATCTCATGCCAACCATTAAGCCGCAACACAAAAATGAAAATCTTAAATTTTATTTTCAAACATGGATAATTATACATTATTAATTTAATATTCGGGGAGATAATATTAATA
>JZKD02S0137309.1:218196-235327 GCA_000966675.3 Picea glauca
TTTTAATATAATGTATTATTAGTAGTATTTAAAATTTAAATGATAATTTGAAACTAATTTTAATTTATAATTTATTGAACCTTAAAAAAATTATAAGAAATTGATTGATTTATTTAACATTTTGTTTTAAAAAATTAGAGAAAAACTTTTTAATTATTTTTGGTTTTCATGAGTTAACCCGTTATAACAATTAATAGTTAAAACTTAATGTATATATAGGAAGAACATTAAGAAAAAGTGTACTTTGTAAACCTTTTTCAAGTATACTTTGTAACCCTGGTAATGAAATAACAAGGTGATGCTTGTAAACCTTTTTTACAATACTTTTATAAGTATTTTTTAGATACCCTCAAATCAAAGATAACTATAGTAAATGAGAGAAAATATTAATACCCTTTCAAAAGAGTTTTAACCTTTACACACCAAAAATGTTAATTATGTTTTGCAAGATGTTTAGAAAACTAAAGTACAATAATAATAAAATATATACCTATAATTATGAAGATTGGAAAAAGATAGGCAACAAACTAATACATGAAATGGTAACTACAAATTTAATGATAGCATAAGGGATTGACCATTTAGATATATAGAGTTCGAAGAATATGTAAAAATAATTTTTTTGAAATAATTAATATTTTTTTAAACATAGTATAAAGAATAACTTTAATATTGGAGAAAGAAATTTAAATCTTATATTTTTAATAAAAATAAAATAATAATAATTAATTATAAAATAATTTCATATAATAACTTACAATTATATTATATAAATAATAATTATAATTTAAAATTTCCACAAAATCATAACAGTGACATCATCTCCAAAATAATAATACTTAAACTTTAAAAAAAACCCATAAGACTAAAGGAACCCATAAGACATGACACCATTACAATGTTGAAATGCGGTATCTAGTTGTTTGTTTAAAGTTTCAAAATTTATGCTATGCATGTGACTCTACGTGGGCATGTCGTCATACACACATCATTTTTAATTAACCTCGGAACTTGTTACATTTATGTTCTTCAAGGTACTTTAAGGTTTTATATTTAATAGTAATGTTTAGGAGATAAAAATTTGAATGACGGAATGTGAACGAATATTTAAAAAAAAATATTAAAATGGAAATGTATATTTAGATTTAGTTGGGAAAGGTGTTTAGGACTTTATATTTAATACTAATGTTTAGGAGATATCGAATTTGATTTTGTGGGATGTGGAATGATTATTTTAAGAAAGTAACTTTAAAAAAATCAAACCAAGATTTCGTTTAAAACGAAGTTGACAAAAATAATGATTTAATTTGAAAAGGGTCAATGATAAAATCATAAAAAAAAAATGATAAAAATGAGATTTTTTGGGGGATTAAATACGTAAATATTTAGTATTTAATAATTAAGATATTTATTAATATTTAATTTTAATGATTATTTTCTATTAATTGTTTATAAGTTTAATTGTTTATTTATTATTTATTTTATCAAATGATATTTATAAGGGTTTTTTTTGGGTAGAAAAAATAAAATGTCTTCTTACAAAGATTAGAATAAAATCAAGAACAAAACCAATGGATAAGGTGATAATTACAAAAATATAGTATAAAAGATTTATCCCATTAATACATTATAATGGGAAATTTTTTCTGGTAGAAAAAATCAAAAAAATAAAATGTCTTCTTACAAAGATTAGAATAAAATCAAGACCAAAACCAATGGATAAGGTGATAATTATGTTCTAGAAGTGAACAATTTCACGTTTTGCGGAGACTAATATGAGACTAAGAATTCACGTTTTGCGGAGACTAATATAAGACTAAAAATGTTAGGAATGTATAAAGAGATTTAAAAAATAAAAAAAACAAATTAAAATTTAGTTTAAAATGATGTAATGGAAAGACAAAATAGAGATTTAAAATTTAATTATAAAAAGTATAAAGTCAAAACAAATACATTTTCAAAATTAATTTTGTAAGGGTTTTATTATTCAAAATATTTATTATTTTTCAACTTTAATGAGTACTTAAAATTTAATTATAAAAAATATAAAGTCAAAACGAATACATTTTCAAAATTAATTTTGTAAGGGTTTTTTTATTCAAAACATTTATTATGTTTAAATATTAATGAATATTTTTATAATAATTTATTTAGTATTTATTTCATTTGGTGATATTCATTAAACATTAATGAGTATTTTTTTAATAATTCATTTAGTATTTTTTGCATTTGGTGATTTTCATATTGGTGAGAAAGTGAGATTGAAACGAGTTTATCATCAACTTTGACACTTGTATTTGGTAATAAAGATTTTTCAATTTTAAATAATTTTATAAAGTGTGATTAATCATAATTTTTTTTAATGGTGAAGTTTGTGATTCAATTAGCAAGTATTGTTTTAGAGTTTTTTTTTTTTGTTATTGGTGTATGAGACTCCCTTGTTTGTGGAAGGATTTGATTGTTAAAGTCTACAGAGGTATACATACTCCACCCCCCTCTGGATTTGAACTTGTGACCTCTTAGGAGGAAACACATGTTCTTAACCATTAGGCCAACTTAGATTTACACATAAACAAAAATACTATAGATGTGATATTTACATAAAAATATTGTTACCCCTCTCTTCATGTGCACTTCAATGATAAAAAAATTACACCTCAAGAGAATTGATCCCTTTCGGTGCTTGATAAATCTATAATTAATATGGATCTAAGCTAGTTTAATTATATGGGGTGCTTCAATACACGAACATTAGGAAATATCTTACTCAACCCATTCACCATCACCCACCTCCCATGATCATCATTAAATAATGTTTGTTTTTTCAATTAATTCCAATAGTCTACTTAACATTCATTGCATCGGGGGATGTTCACATGAGTAAAGAAGTAAGATTGAAACTAGCAAAATGATTTGCATAACATCAATCGTCACCTCTTAGACATGTGCTTGGTAACCATTGTTCCCAAGAAGATCACTTATCCAACTACAATTCTATATTAAGCATGTTTAACCAGCAAAATTTCCATAGTTAAGCTCACTAAGTTTGCCACCTCATACACAAAACCTTAACAAGTGTTGCATGTGAGAATGGTATTGGTATACATGTATTATGCTGGAAAACTTTCAAGAAGTGGAATTGAAATTGAAGCAAGCGAAATGAATTGCATAGTGTTGATTGTCACTTCCAAGACTTGTGTCCAATAACCAAGACTTCCCAAGATCATGTATTCAAATATAACTCTAGCTTAAGCACACTTAATAGATCTAAAAATAGAATCACCACAAACACTGAATACACAATAGATCCACAAAGCAATATAGAAGAAACCACACTTTATTATTACGAAACCCTTGAGGTAGGGCAACACCATACAATGGATCCTCTCATGTTCACTTGCCTCTTCGAGGGGGCATCCTCCAATTGAGCTACCACTCCAAATACAATACTTTTTTTCATGTCCCATTACATTTATTGAACCCCATTATATAGTGCTACCATCAACTAAGAACATTCTAGAGGATGAATCTTCTAGAAGTAGAACCTTCTAAGAAGTCCTCTTACATTTATTATATTTAATTACCCATTTATTATGTGTAACTACCATAATGGACCTTATTTAATAATATAGTGGATCTATTCCACCTTACATTGAATGACCTCCACTATTATCACTATGGGCCCTCTAGCCCCCCACTACCTCTCTAGCTACCTTACATTCCATCCCCCTTATGAAAGCATTCTCCTCAACGCTTGATGTACAGCCATATACCAGGGTCCTATGGATAAGTGTGGACCATAATGATGAAGTATACTAGAGAACCAGGGCCCCATTGAGAAATGGAAGTGACCATGCTGAAGTAGTCCAACCGCCATTGTAAACCAGGGTCCCATGTCCAAGTGCTCATGTGAACTCCACACGGAAGATATTGGCACCCAATAACCAACTGAAAATGATGCTCCCAATACTGACACCTATCATGTGGATCCAAATAAGAATATCCATCCACATAGTGGGAGATGATCAAAGATGAATCTGGAAGGAACAATACCATTGTAGAATATGTAGGCTGGATGTTGGTAACTAGCTCCTGATGTGGGACATTGATGTTAGCTACAAAAGGTGGAGGAGAGTCATCAAATACAATATGGAAGTGGTTGTCATCCCAAAAATGACAACTATCCATATACCAATCATTGCAATCGGCCTCAAAATCATACCAAGAATATATTTCTTGAGTATATTCATCCATGATGTCTGCCATAAGAAATCTTTTCTGCATGATATTCAATGAATCTTGAATACTATGAAAACTATCATTGAGACCATCTGCAAGGTCATGCAATCTGTCAAACACTTGGGCTTTGAATTCTTCAGTAATATGTAGAATTTCTTTAAGGGTTTGAGAAGAAATAGCCATCTAAGCACCCTATGAACTCTTCAGTCCCGCAACCATCGTGAAAAAAACCCAAAAAATATATCGAAAATTTATGGAATTTTCCAGCCCTCTTTTTACTTCTCCGAAAAAAATCTGCAAAAATAAAAAATATTTGTCCGCAGTGTCTGTCAAGGAAAGTGCTTTGATACCAATTGTTAAGAACCAAATACCTGAATACAAAATATCACAATAGATCCAAATATATCTGAATACAATCACCACACAATATATATATATGAAACCATATAGAAAACCACAACTTTATTATAGAAACTCTTGAGGTAGGGCAACACCATACAATGGATCCTCTCCTATTCACTTGCCTCTTCGAGGGGGCATCCTCCTATTGAGCTACCACTCCAAATACAATACTTCTTTTCATGTCCCATTACATTTCTTGAACCCCATTATATAGTGCTACCATCACCTAAGAACATTCTAGATGATGAATATTTTAGAAGTAGAACCTTATAAGAAGTCCTTTTACATTTATTATATCTAATTACCCATTTATTATATCTAACTACCATAGTGGGTCTTATTTAATGATACAACGGACCTAGTCGACCTTACATTGAATGACCTCCACTATTATCACTATGGGCCCTCTAGGCCCCCCCACTACCTCTCTAGCTACCTTACAATGTGATAGGAGTAAATTAAAAAGTGGACAAAATCAATAATTTTTCCATTTAAATTATTTTTGAAATTTGATAAGGAGATTTTTTTTTAAGTTATAATTCCACTTTATTGATGAGAACTTTGACAAAAATCTTATCCTTAAAACTTTTATCTCATTTAATAAAAAAAACTCACATTATTAAAAATAGATATATAAAAACAATAAAATATACTAAAAAAAATGTTAAATTTATTCAATTTTTAACTTTGTGTGTATGTGTGTTGAAATCTTTTGAAAAAACCCATAACCATAAAAATAACCTAAAACATAAAACCACATTAACTCCAATTTGCTTGGAAAAACTAATTACCCAATCCTAAAAAATGACATGTTCATAATTTTCAAATAAAATATATATATATATATATTTACTCTCTCAATTTTATATATCTGTGTATTTAATTTTTTTATTATTATTTAATTTATATTATATACTATCTTAACTATGGACTTACGCTAGTTTAAGCATATGGGGGGCTTCAACATATGGATATTATGAAATATCTTACTCAAGTCATTCATCACCATTTACCTTCTTTGATCATCATTAAATAATCATGTTTTCAATTAACTTGAATAGTCTATTTAATATTCATTGCATCAAAGATATTTACATGAGTAAAGAAGTAAGATTGAAACTAGCAAAATGAATTGCATGCCATCAATCATCACCTATGAGACATATTCCTAGTAATCATTGTTCCCTAAAAGATCACTTATCCAACTACAATTCTAGCTAAGCATGTTTAACTAAGAAAATTTTCCATAGTTAAGTTCACTTAGTTTGTAATGCCCCCCAACTAGGTTGGGTAGAGATACTGTGATTATGCCCCCAAATTATTGTTTCTTCTTAAGTTAATGTGTTGTCAACTTCTTATAAAACAATTTACTTAATGATGAATATTATCAAAAAAATAACAATCATCCATTACATAAGATTTAAAGTAGATAACCATGGCATCTTATTATGGGCATAAACTCCCAAAAATCAATACAATGATAACTAATGGTTGTAATAACAACTGCATAATATGACTAACCACACAAGATAATGGTTGTAAGTAGCATCACAATCTACTACAAAAAAACACAAGAAACCTAGAATGATGCCAATCAATGAAGCCCAAGGCTCTCCAAGCCCTATACTGCTCGACTCTAGTGATGTTCGCTCTGCAAGCAATCCTCCAACTCTCTCCAGAAAATAATCAAGCACCACAAGGAACTACAAGAGGACTCTGGATGAATCCCTTTCTTTGTCTAGCTAGGGGTGGATATTGCACCACCGAAACTAAACCTGCAATGGAAGGGTTTTTCCTAAAACCCCAATGAAAATGTTGGCTACAAGAGCACTCAAGAAGATATCAAAGAATAATGCCAAGGGGAAGGGTTGATCCTCTATTTATCCTTCCTTTGGACCTTCTAGATCTTTCCCACATTTTGATGAAATTAAATCTTCACTTTATTTTCCCTCCAATTCCATTTAAATATAATTGTTTATTCTATTTAATGTCACTTTTAGGGTTTGACCATCTTTTTACCTAGTGAGACCTCCTTGAATTCATTTTTAATTGTTGACTATAGCCTATAGAAGTCATATAGAATATTGATTCACCCCCCCATCATGGTCAATTGGAAGGGGACATTACAATCCTCCCTTCCCAAGATTGGTTGTCCTCAAGCAATTCAAGATCAGGGTGTTGTAAGATCTTCTCTCCTTCCCAGGTATAATATTCCATGGGAAATCCTCTCCATACAACCAATACTCTAGAATGACCCTTATCCTAAGCCTCCATTCCTTGACATCAACTATCCTCTCGGGGGCTAGAACCAATTGTCCTCCCTCATCTAGTGGAGGAATATATGTCGAAGTAGTGACCTGTTGTCACAATTCCTTCTTGAGGCAGGATACATGGAAGGTATTGTGGATCCTTCTACCCTTCGATAACTCTAGCTCGTATGCCACTTCCCCAACTCTCCTGATCACTTTGTAGGGCTCATAAAAGTGGGGCTTGAGCTTCTCTACACTACTCTTCTTCAATGATGGTTGTTTATACGGTTGCAATCTGAGAAAGACAAGATCTCCAACCTCAAAGTTGTGCTCTACCCCATGTCTATCTACATACATTTTCTATTGATTCTGAGCAGCCTGCAGATTCTCCTTCAAGACTCTTAAGATGTCCTAAATTTCCTGTAACCATTCCTTGGCCTTAGGATATCTTCTCTCTCCAAAAACTAAATCCACAAAAGACGGAGTATCATATCCATAAAATGCCTTGAATGGGCTCATCCCGATGGACATGTGATGAGTGGTGTTGTAGCAATTCTCACTTAGATGCAACCATTTTATCCATGCTCGTTGCTACCTTGACACATAGTTCCTCAGGTACCCCTTGACCCATTTGTTTACTATTGTGGTATGTATTTCTGTTTGTCTGGGGATGATAGCTAGTGTTAGGCGTCAAATCTATCCCACATAACCTAAAAAACTCCTACCAAAACGCACTGGGAAACTTGTTATCCCGGTCACTGACTATGTTCCTCGGAAGGCCTGGAGTCTAAACCCTTCTATGAAGAATAGATTTGATACTTGAGATGCGCTATAATCCATAGAAATAGAAAAGAAGTGTGCATATTTAGTCAACCTGTCCACTACCATGTAAATACAGTCCCTACCCTGCCCCTTTGGTAATCCTGTGATGAAGTCCATGGAGATGATTTCCCATTTTTGGGGTTGGATTTGTAAGGGTTGAAGCAGACCTGCAGGATGGGTGAACTCTAATTTGTTATGCTGACAACTCATGCATTCCCTCACACGATGAAGTACATCCCCTTTGAGACCCTTCCATGAGAATATCTCCCTAACTTGCATGTAGGTCCTCAGGTAACCCTGGTGCCCTACCAATAGTGCATCATGTGCTGCCCTCAAAATCTTATCCTTGAGCGTGGACTCAGGGACAAGACAGAGCATACCTTTGTAGTAGATGATATTATCAAATACCCTATACATGTCTCCTGGATACTTCCCTCCATCAACTCATAAGCGAAGGTATTCTTGGAGTATTCCACCAACAGAATGGACTTTCAGTATGCTGCATAGAGAAGGTTGCAGGTCTCTTGGATAAAGAGTTAGCAACTATATTCTTCTTCCCATTAAAATATTCAATGTCAAAATCATATGCTTATACCTTTCTAATCCATTTATGTTGTATCTCGTTTATATCCCTTTGCTCCAAGAAATATCTCAAGTTGTTGTGGTCAATTCGAACCACGAAGCATCCTCCTACCAAGTATTGTCTAAATTTGGCCAATACATGCATGATGGCCAACATTTCCTTATCATATATCAAGTAGAGCCTCTCATGCTCCCTTATCTTCCTGCTCTTGAAAGTTATCGGGTGTCGATTCTACACCAATATTTCCCCTATTCCTTCACCGTATTCGTCACACTCTAGGACAAAAGGATGCATAAAATATGGAAGTTCCAATACTGGGCAAGTACTCATGACCCTCTTCATTATGTCAAATGCCACTTGTGCATCTTCTAACCATTGGAATGCCCCTTTCTTGGTGAGGTCCATTAATGGTTCCGCCAATTGATAAAATTCTTTCACAAAGTGCATGTAATAGCTACATATCTTGAAGAATCCTCGTAGATCTATGAGTGTCCTAGGGTTGGGCTAGTCTAAGATGGTTTGAATATTATCCTGATGCACCTTTACTCCCTCAACACCAATCATGTGCCCTAGGTAGAGGATCTCTATCAAACTAAACTCACACTTTTCCTCTTTGGAAAAAAGTGATTGTTCCTCCATAATGGTGAGAATCTTGTCCACATGCTTCAGGTGTTTCTCCCATGTCCTGTTGTAGATGAGAAGATCGTCAAAGAATGCCAGTAAAAATTTCCTTGACCGTTTGTTGAATATATGGTTCATGCATGATTGAAAGGTAGCGGGTGCATTAGTCACCTGAAGGGAATGACCAGGAACTCGTAGTCCCCATAGTGACACATGAATGTTGTTTTATGGATATCCTCCTCCCTGACCTGAATCCAATGGTATCCTGATCGTAGATCAACCTTTGAGAAGTACATCGCCCCATGCAACTCGTCGATCAACTCATCAATCTTGGGTATTGGGTATTGGTTTTCGATGGTCTTCTTATTTAGCGCCATGTAGCCTATGCACATCCTCATAGTACCATCTTTCTTCTTCACCAGTATAACTGACGAAGCGAAAGGACTAGAACTAGGTCGGATGTGTCCCATCTCTAGCAACTCCTTTATGGGATTCTCTATTTCATCATTGAATCTCTTAGGATGCCTGTAGGGAGTGGTGAGGACAGGCTTCAACCCTTCGTCTAGCTCAATGACATGCTCAAATCCTTTGTCAGGTGGTTTCCCTGCTAGAAATGGTTCAAACACTCTCTCATGCTTTCCAAGCAATGCCTGGATATCCACAGGCTAATGTTGGTGTTCTTGTGATGGCTTCTCCATAGTGATCAAACACTCTTATGCGCAAACCACATGCCTGTGTCTAAAAAGGGCCTCCATGCACTAGTTAGACATGATCATGGGGGCACCTCTTGACATAAATCTTAGGAAAAATCGTTACCCATCCTTGACCTGTAACTCCATCCTCATTTCCTTATAATTTATGTGGATATCTCACAAAGAATATAGCCATTGAACTCCTAGCACCACATGAGTATCTGTTAAATCCACGATGTAAAATTCATCGGTCAACATATAGTTTCCCAAGGTTACTTCCATTCCTATGATCCTTTGGGTACACATCATTTTGTACTCATCCTCTACTACCACATTGAATCCCTCGAAATCCTATGCAAGGATCTTTCTCCCGATGACAAGTGCAACATCAATAAATTTGTGGGTAGCTCCACCATCCACTAATGTCGTAACCCTTTTCCCTTGCACAATGCCTCTAACCCTAAAGTTATAATATTTAGGGACTCCTGAAAGTGTGGCAAGGATCACTCCCTTAGGGATATCTTGCAATGGATCCTGTGATATATCACCATTGTCCTGTCCAACACCTCCATCATCACCTTGATCCTCCTCGTCAGAAACTACCTCAATGTAATGGACTTTACCTTTTCCCATACATCTATGGCCTAGTTCCCACAAATATTTGCAATTGAAGCAAAGTTTATTCCTTATTAGTTCTCTCCAAGTCTCCTCATTCGTTATGTCCTTCCTTGTCCATGACTTCTAGGGAAATTTGGTCTCCTTACCTCCTTGAGGGATGATTAAGGATTTTGTCGGAACCTTCTTATTGACTATGTCCTTCATATCCTAGGATCTCATGATGGCCTCATGCAATGTGGTTGGCCTAAATGCCTTCACACATCCTCTTAGGGGTTCATCCAAACCCTCCATGAATAACATCACCAACCTCTACTGAGAGATATTTGTCACCTTAATTGTCATCCTCTAAAATTTAGTAATGTATGCTTCCAGTGTGCCTATTTTTTTCAATTGTGCCAACTCCCTGAAGTGTATTTCTAGGTCCTTTTAGTCAAACCTCTCCATCAAGCTCTAAGTCACCCTAATGTCACCAACCCATGGTACCACCATTCATGAACTTTTCCTTCCAATTGAAGAGTGGCATATTGAATTGCTTCTGCTTTGATCATTGGGTTAAGTTGGAGGTAAGTGTATAACTTATGTACCCAAGCCTTGGCCATATTCTTCATTGATCCATCGAAGGGTGGAATAGTCAACCTTCCCACCTTACTTATGAGATAAAAATTATGTGGGCTTTGTGCTCCTTTGTTCCCCTCCCCCGTGCCATATTTATGTTTGAAGTCACATAAGTCTTTATAGGAAATATTCTCATGAATATATGCATCTATCATCTCGTACTCCCTATATGAGGTGTTAATATCAATCCCCTGATCTGGTTGCTCCCGTGATTTTGTAGGCTCCCCTCTCGAGAACTGTGGTAATAAAGGCATATGGATATTTAATCTCTTTCTTTGAGTTGGGGTGTGTTCGTTGTTATTCTTAGTGTCACTCTAATGGGATCCATTGGGTCCACCTTGACCTATCCCATTCATATTCCTGCATCATATAAACAACTATGTGAATGCCTCAAGCGATTGTTGTTGGAACCTTGCAGTATCCTCCTGTCTCCTGACCAAATCTTGTAGTATCTAGATCACCTCATGCTTGTCTCCCATGCTTCCTTATGGTTTTGACTCTGTGTGATTTGTTTTTGTTTCCCTTTCTAATGATTCTTGACATGTTTGTCCTCCACGCCCCTTTATTCTAGGAACAAATGTAGTCACAGGATGACATAATCACCAGCTTTGATACCATTGTAATGTCCCCCAACTAGGTTGGGTAGAGATATTGTGCTTATGCCCCAAATTATTGTTTCTTCTTAAGTTAATGTGTTTTCCACTTCTTGTAAAACAATTTACTCAATGAAGAATATTATCAAACAAATAGCAATCATCCATTACACAAGATTTATAGAACATAACCATGGCATCTTATTATGGATGGAAACTCCCAAAAATCAGTACCATAATAATTGATGGTTGTAATAACAACTGCCGAATATGACTAAGCACACAAGTTAATTTTTGCCAAGCAACATCACAATTTACTACAAAACAACAGAAGAAACTTGGAATGATGTCAATCAATGAAGCCCAAGGATCTTCAAGCCCTATACTGCTCTGATCTAGTGGCGTTCACTCTACAAGCAGTCCTCCAAATCTCTTTGAAACATAATCAAGCATCACAAGGAACTCCAAGAGGACTCCGAATGAATCCCTTTCTTTGTCTAGCTAGGGTAGATATTTCACCACCGAAACTGAACCTACAATGGAAGGGTTTTGCCCAAAACCCCAACAAAAACGTTGGATAGAAGAGCACTTAAGAATATATCAAAGAATAATGCCAAGGGGGAGGGTTTCTCCTCTATTTATCCTTCCTTTGGACCTTCTAGATCTTTCCTCCATTTTGAACAAATCAAATCTTCACTTTATGTTCCCTCCAATTCCATTTAATTATAATTGTTTATTTTATTTAATGGCACTGTTAGGGTTTAACCATGTTTTTACCTAGTGACACCTCCTTGACTCCCTTTTTCCTTGTTGACTATAGCCTACGAGAGTCGTATAGGTTATTGAGTCACCCCCCATCACAGTCAATTGGAAGGGGATATTACATGGTTTGTCACCCCATATGCAAAACCTTAACAAGTGTTATATGTGGGAGAAGTACATGTATGCATGTATTATGTTGGAAATCTTTAAAGAAGTGGAATTGAAATTGAAAATATCAAATGAATTAATAGTGTCGATTGTCACTTCCCAGAATTATGCCTAATAACTAGGGCTTCCCAAGAAGATCATATATTCAAATATAACTCTACCTTGAGCACACTTAACTATGAAAATTACCATAGTTAAACTCACTTAACTTTCCACCCACTTGTAAAACATTAACAGGTGCTACATGTAACAACCTAATAAACTTAATGGCATATGATTAATTTAATAAGTGGACAAATTCAATAATTTTTCTGTTGAATTTTTTTTCTGAAAATTTGGTATGAATTTTGTCGGAAGCTATAGTTCCACTTGATTGATGAGAACTTTGACCATGGAATTTTTCCCTTAAAAATTCTAGCCCATTTTAAAAAGACCCAAATTATAAAAAATTCTAAAAATAAGTAAATGAGAACGAAACTTTACCTCAGAAGGAAAATTAAAAAAAGAAGAAGAAAATATTATTCACTTTGTAATTCACACACACACACATAATTGGAAAACTTTGAAAAATCCCATATACATAAAAATTTGTTTAAAAGAATAACTCAAAGCATAGAGCTACCTTACTCCAATTTTCTTGGAGTAAGGTGATGTATAAAAAGGAAAATAGAACAGTCAACCCTTGGTATGATAAAGAATGTAAGATTGCTAGAAAAGCCAATGGGGATGCTTTTAATAAGTCCTTAAAATCCGACAAGATAAATAGGTACAAAGCCCTAATTAAAATGAGGAAAAGTACTATATAAATAGAAAGCAAGAGAAACTTTTGCACCTATCTAAGCTAGATCCTAAGAAATTCTCGAGGCAAATTCTAACTCAAAAAACTAAATAAAAGAATATGATTCACTTGAGGGACTTATAACACCCCAAGTAGATTAATTGATTATTATAATTAAGTAAGGTAATTTAGGTAATCAATGTGATAAAGTTAATTAAATACTTGAAAGCATTAATCTAGTTAGTTCTCAAGTAAATCATTAATCTAATTAGATTTTATCATGATTTAATTAATATAATAAATTATGTGACAATGAATGTACTAATTATTTATTGTATTGTGTGATGAGCAAGTTGGAAGAAATGAGGGTAAATGGGGGATTTATAAGGGTAGATAGGAATTTATGAGGGATAGGAAGGAATTCGAGGGAGACAAGTTATGTTAGAGGGAAGAGTGAGGAGAAAAAGGGAAATTGGGAGAATAAAGAGGGATAAACGGGTCAATTGGAAGGGGATTCAAAGGAGGAAGGAGGAGAAAAACTTTGAAGAAATAAATTGGTTAGGAAATTCTGGTTGCGTATGATATTGGCTAGTTGATGGGATTTTGGGCTCGGGGGCCAGGAAATTGCAAGGGTTCCTGGAGCTAGGGAGCTGGAGAGGATTTTTTCTTAGTTGGCTGGGAGAAAGAGATTTGGTTTTCAAGTAGTTCAAGCAGTGAGAAACAGACAATAGCAAGGGACAAACTTTTTCTTCAAGAGGTAATTTACCTAATTTACTATTCTTCTCCAAATGAAAGTTATGATATGTATCCATATACTGAAAGACTACTTTGAACTATGAAATTTGAGATTTTGAGATTTAATTGATTAACTTGCTAGAATTTAAACACAAAATATATTTATTGTAATGCAAATAGGAACATAAATTAAATAGAAACTTAAATTAGATGTCTCAAACAGAAATACAACATATACTTGTCCATAAGAAATCTTCCTTAAAAAAAAAGAAAATTCATTTAGATTACAAATGTGTGGTTCAACTATGAAGCCCTAGCAAAGGGATCTACATATGGTATCAGAGTTGTTCTTTCTCTATCACTCTCCTTTGCTTGTCCCTTGAAATCTTGTTTTATTCTTCTCAAAGTAGTTTGAGAAGTTCAACTACTTTTAGTTATGTCATTAACTAATTTTGGTTAATGGGGATAGATTTATAAATCAATAATAATATTTAATGATAAGGATAAACAAATACTAACTAATAGGTGGGGACACCCTAATTACTCTTTTAATTTTAACAACAATTTTATCCTCCTTCCTCCTTTGAATCCCCTTCCAAATGACCCATTTATCCATCTTTGTTCTCCCATTTTCCCTTTTTCTCCTCAACACTATTCCCTCTAACATAACTTGTCTCCCTTGACTTCCTTCCTATTCCTCATAAATTCCTATCTAGACTTATAAATTCCCCATTTACCCTTATGTATTCCAACTTGCTCATCACACAATACAATAAATAATCAGTACATTCATTGTCACATAATTTATTCTACTAATTAAATAATGATTAAATCTAATTAGTTTAATGATTTACTTGAAAACCAATTATATTAATGATTTCAAGTATTTAATTAACTTTATCACATTAATGACCTAAATTACCTTACTTAATTATATTAATTAATTAATCTATTCAAGGTGTTACATACACCCACCCTTCAAGAAACTTCATCCTGAAGTTATAGTAATTCACAATATAAGGATAATAATAACATGATTCATACATCCAAATCAGATAAACATCATTAATTTAAAACACTCATAAGTACCAGTGTACATGCATAAACCATGTATGTGTAGCTAGCACATACATAACTCATGTGTGTACTAATGGAAATAATTAACACATCTACTGCAATTCCTGTATGATCCCAATCCAATCAACAATGCAATTAACTTTGTAAAGAATAATCGAACTTTCACAATATTTGTAGAATCCTTCATTTATAATAATTTAGCACAAAGTAACATTTACCTAGATAATTGTAATTGAGTTAAACAATTTTTTTTTTTTTTTAAACAAGTGAAAATCAAACTCTTATGCTATAAGATTAAAACCCCACACACTCTCAACTACTTCTAATCATCATGCCTCCCTATCCTACTGGACTATCTTGGAGCGTCAACTGTATTGACCTAAATCCATATAGAACCCGTAAGAGGAAGTGTCAACTACCTTGACCAAGCTTCTCCAGTAGGCAACTGGCAGTCATCATCACACGTCTAGGGGAGCGTGAACTAACACCATTCTCCCATGACTCCATGTTTCAGAGGATACATGGTGGGTAAACACCCTATCATGGACCATATAGTGGCACTATGTTTCTAGGATTTTATCATCGTATACTCAGTTTCAGGCAGTCTTACTACGTACAAAACATACAGTTTCCCACATATCATAGAAATGCATTTGAACCAACATAATTTATCATACAAAAATTCATACCATATTGTTTCTTGGTCGATGTTCATGACATCAACCATTTATTATCATCATTCTTTGGCTATCACATAGCCCATTAATCTGTGGGTTAGTTTATATCACAAACTCATTTGTATCCAAACATTACTAACATGTAATTGCATTTAAATATATCCTTAACTTGTTATCTACGTACTAATATCTTTCAAATTCAAAATTTCAAGCTAGAAATAGGTCGCATAATATCCATCATAAATTCCATAACGATATACATTCATAGTATTTACATTCACATAGGTTCACATGTCTAAAATTTAAAGTGTCAAGTAAATAGTGTTCCACATATAGAAAGCAAATAAAAATATGACTAGACCATAAGTAATTCTAGTTGCCTAAGTCAAAATGGGGCATTACATACACCGGCCCTTCAAGAAAATTCATCCCAAAGTTAAGATAAACAATGAGAGATGTTCTTGTAGTATGGTCGTTGCATCTTCTCAAGTAGTAGATCTTGTGTTATCTAGTCCCACTGGACCTTCACTCGATTAGAAATATGTTGAGGATAATAATATAGTGATTGGATACCCCTATTTAGCAAACTGTCGTTGTGTATAAACTCAAATTTTGTTACCACTTGTGTTTTAGTTAATGTTAAGACACATTTCTCTTATAGGGTTATTCTTCCCCAAGTTCCATGTAGGATTCCAATATTTAAAGTATAGCTTGCTAGTTTGACTACTAGTTAAAACTCTAACTCTTTTTTGGTTTGCTTGTTAAGTGATTTTTTATTGATATTTATATAACTTTCATTAATCCATGCATAATAGTCCCACCAATAATACCCTACTAATTAACCTATTACTACTAACTTTGATTATCACTCTAACTTGAGTGATACAACACATATGTCACTACTAAAGTTTCCCATGATTAGGAACATTTAACAGGATATTGATATTTAATCATTATGTGAAGCAATCGTTTCATTCATTCATTGGTCATTATTCTTAATCAATGACCTTATTGTTAAGTCATAAATATTAGGTCTTGATGGGGTAATGTTGAGTACATGATTGTCTTCATCATAGTTGAGACAATCTTTTCTCATCCTACAAGAGTATTACTAGTGCATACATGATTAAAAGAGTACCAATTCTACCATTCTTAACTAACTATTATCATTTTGTTACTTTCATATGCTACATCATGTTACTAGTTCGTACATTTCCGATCCATATTGAACTCAATTCTAATTCCATATTTATCTTTCCCTTATTACCTTTTATTCACCATTCTATCATACTTTAAAACATCATTAAATAGCTCAAACATTTGTGTTGTTTCCTTCACATATTTTCTTTAATTAAACACCCTCATCTCAACATCCTCATGCACTATTACTAATGATATTCCATTCATCCCCTTCACCTATGTTGATCTCATTTATTGTGCACCTCGTTATTTAAACTTATAACATATCTTTACACTTCTGCGTATACTTCTATCCTTACT
>JZKD02S0137309.1:235400-257563 GCA_000966675.3 Picea glauca
TATATAGTATGTGTATTAATATTAGTCATTACGTATCATTGTTACATCTTCTCATATGTTATTATCCATTACCTAAATCACATAACACTATTGCTAAACTTATTAATTATTAATTTCTACTATCATTAATTAATAATATAATAAATTTATATTATGATATGAATATCACTTCACCTATACTAACGTATTACAAGGATGCATTCTAATGTTGAGGATAATAATATACTGATTGGATATTGTTGGATTACTAGGGGGGGTGAATCAGTAATAGAGCAATTTAATCATTTTTAACCATAAAATCCAAGTGCTATATCAATGAAGCATTATCAGCCAATAACTGGAGAGTAAATAAGCAATGAACAAATTAGCAATCATACACATACACAGTACACCAATGTTTTACGTGGAAACCCAAATCGGGAGAAAACCACATAATGCTTTTTCTTATATGTCTTGAAGAATTATATTCATTGGAAGCACCAACTTCCTTTGTTTTCCAGCTGCAACTATAAGGAGGCTCCAACCCCATATTTTCTCTGGCTACAACCTGAAGGAAGCTCCAACTCCCTAATTCTCTGGCTACAACCATAAGGAGGCTACAACCCCCTATGTTCTCCGACTACAACCACCTGTCCTTGCCCCGTCCTACCACCCTGAAGTAGAAGTAGAGTGATGGAACCAATGTCAACTTGTCACTGTGAGATATACTATTGTAAACCTGTACCAATAAATCTGAACCATGCATCAACCTGTACCTCAACTTGTAATCAATTTGTACCATAAACAAGTGCATCAACCATGCACCAACCTGTACCAAGTAACCTGTAATCAATATGTACCATAAACAAGTGAATCCAACCATGTACCAAGTATGTACCAATCATGTGCCAACTACTCATCAACTATGACTCATCAATATGTACCAACATCATCAACTATACACCTCATGTATGTGCCAACTCATCAACTACTTGTCTCAACCATGTACTCAACATGTACCTCAACCAAAATCCCTCATCAATTTCATCATCCAAATATGATTTGTTGCTTTGTAATAGACCTAGTGTATATGATCACATTCCTGCAAACCTTCCTTAACTTTAACAACAAGAGACTAGCATTTTCATCAAACTTTTCCTTAGTCTCACATGCCTAGTTTTTGATTAGTCAACAACCCTAACTTGAAGTAATCACAAATTTGTACTTGTAATGTATAAATATATTAAACTGATACACAATGTTCTTCAGTGTGTTTTATGCAATTCCTCCAAGTTTCACTACTTGGAACCTCTCAGAAAAGAAGTTATAGCAAAAATGGTGTACCTTGTTGAATTCTGACTTATTCTATAGAGCGACCTTGTAGAGTGTGCCCCACACATAATATTTGTTGAAATGATCTAAAACTATTACAAAACATAATACAAAATGTACCCTAACCAACACATTTGGTTTCACGGAATTTGGATATGTTATGAAGAAGTTTGGACTAGTTTCAGAACTAGCCACAAACTCTATTTTCCATTATCCATCAAACAAACTTGGGTCCATTACCCAAACTTGGGGTCTCCAACTTCTCATGGCCATAACTCTCTAACCGTGAGGAGTTATGTGACGTTCCACATATCACCAGAAATGGAATGAAAAACACTATCCATCTAGGACAGTTTACCTTAAAAATTCATTGTCCTTCATCTCATTATTCCACAATTAAGCATGGGTTCTCTTACTCCGCAAAGCGTCTTCCCGTGAGGGATTTCACCATAAGGGGACCACTTTGGAGTTCATTCATATTTACTTCTTATCAACCATGAAAAGACAATAATGATTCATCTTTACATCAAACAATCTTGGGTCCATTACCCAAACCTTTGTGCTACAGGGCTTTGTTCAAGGGTTGACATCAATGACAACCAACCTTAATCAACAGATACCCCTATTTAGCAAACCGCCTTTGTGTATAAACTCAAATTTTGTTACCACTTGTGATTTAGTTAATGTCAAGACACATTCCTCTTATAGGGTTATTCTTCCCCAAGTTCCATGTAGGATTCCAATATTTAAAGTATAGCTTGCTAGTTTGACTACTAGTTAAAACTCTAACTCTTTATTGGTTTTCTTGTTAAGTGATTTTTATATTGATATTTATAACTTTCATTAATCCATGCATAATAATCCCACCAATAATACCCTACTAATTAACCTATTACTACTAACTTTGATTATCACTCTAACTTGAGTGATACAACACATATGTCACTACTAAAGTTTCCCATGCTTAGGAACAGTTAACATGATATTGATAATTAATCATTATGTGAAGCAATCATTTCATTCATTCTTTGGTCATTATTCTTAATCAATGACCTTCTTGTTAAGTCATAAATATTAGGTCTTGATGGGGTAATGTTGAGTACATGATTTCCTTCATCATAGTTGAGACAATCTTTTCTCATCCTACAAGAGTATTACTAGTGCATACATGATTAAAAGAGTACCAATTCTATCATGCTTAACTAACTATTACCATTTTGTTACTTTCATATGCTACACCATGTTGCTAGTTCGTACATTTCCGATCCATATTGAACTCAATTCTAATTCCATATTTATCCTTCCCTTATTACCTTTTATTCACCATTCTATCATACTTTAAAACATCATTAAATAACTCAAACATTTGTGTTATTTCCTTCACATATTTTCTTTAATTAAACACCCTCATGCACTATTATTAATGATATTCCATTCATCCCCTTCACCTATGTTGATCTCATTTATTGTGCACCTCATTATTTAAACTTATAACATATCTTTACACTTCTGCAAATACTTCTATTCTTAATATATATATATATATATATATATATATATATATATATATAATTACATCGTTTATTCCACCACTAGAGATTATATATATGGGTATGTGTATTAATATTAGTCGTTACGTATCATTCTTACATCTTCTCATACATTATTATCCATTACCTAAATCACATAACACTATTGCTAAACTTATTAACTATTAATCTCTACTATCATTAATTAATAATATAATAAATTTATATTATAAGATGAATATCACTTTACCTATACTTACGTACTACAAGGATGCATTCTAATGTAAACTTAATCTACCTAATTCATTCAACTTTTATATTTCCACACTAACTTATTTGTCAAATATAGCTTATATAGTATTCAATAAACTTTATATTCACTAATTGGGTTGTCATTTGTATGTGCCATTTTTACATATAATAATAATCCTATCATTGCCCCCTTCTTAAACATAATTTGTACTAATTCTCATAAACACATTTTATACTATTATTAACTCCATACATTATACTGACTATTATTTTTATTTATACCACTGCACTTACCTATTGATATTAGTGACGAAGGGCAGGAGCGGAGCAGGAAAGTCGCAACTAACTTCCCCCAGTTATGCTCTCAGTTTAATGATGCTTCATGTAGGGTTATCCAGTGATTTTGTTAACTGGGTAGAGGGTTTTTATCCTCGTTTCTCTCTCTCTGTTGTTTTTTTTGGCTCTGCTTCATCCTTTTTCCTTCCTTCTCGAGGTCTTAGGCAAGGTGATGTGTAAAAAGGAAGATAGAATGATCAACCCTTGGTATGATAAAGAGTGTAAGGTTGATAGAAAATCCAATGGGGATTCTTTTAATAAGTCCTTTGTAACAACCCCATCGTTACGACATGTAATTTTCATTTTTTTTGCATTAGGAATTATCCATTACAATTAATAACAACATCATTGACACATCATCCAATATATTAGCGAAACAATATTAAAACATTACCAATCATTCATGACATAAATCCGATACATCATTTCCATGAATAATGATACACATATTGACTCATTAACACAAATAAATAGCGGCCCATAATCATTGCATTCATACAAATAAATAAATACGCATAAACAATATGAATCATAAAGTGCTCAACTCATATCATTAGTATAATCATCAGATAACACCATGATAACATGAGATAACATAATGCTAACTTAAGGATCATAAATATAATCATAATGATGACATAAGATACTACCTTCCCAACATACCCTACAAGGTTAGGACCTCCAAGACACATAAGCAATGCTCAAGCCCAGATTACAATTGATTTTAACCATTTAAGGTCTCAAGGTCGGCGACTGTTCTCAGAAATAAGGAGGTGTCTACATCCCACTAACAACAAGTCCAATCATCATCTATATCAATTCAACAATCCTATTCATCAATCATCATAGTGCAATGATAATCAATATCACCATCAATCATACATCCATATTAATATTCGTTGTGCGCGAGAGTTAATAGTTCTATAACAGTCATATGTAGACTTAAGTAAAGGAACAAGAGAAACAAGCCACTAAATCAATCATATATCAAATAATTCAAGACACAAGATTAATTAACATTAAAATCAAGGTGCAAGAGAAAAATGAAGAAGCAATCGCATGCCCACATAAATTAAGTCGCACATGTAATTCTATTATTATATCATAGCAAATCAAAGGCGCGAGGTAAATATTCATTAAATTGTTGTAGCGCCTAAGTAACTACAAAAATCATTCAATACATCATATTTTATGCATGCTAGAAATTTGTTATCTAGAACAACATTCCTTTCATTACATTCCATTTGCGCAAAATTCTAAGGTCCACAAAATCATTTACTTACACTATAATTTACATGCATGAGAAATCTAGCTTCTAATTAATCTCATCATCAATATGTATTGTGTAAGGAAATCTAAACCATAAATTCAACATACATCATATGTAACAACCCTAAGTAATTAATCAATTGTTAGGATTTAAATAATTTTTTAATGTATATTAGTTTAATTAATTGTCCTGGTTAAATATTTGTTGAATGTATATTGGTTTAATTAATTAATTAATTAATTTCATGATTTAATATCTCTTTAATAAAATCCAGCTTAATAAATTATTAACTATTGTTTTGTATCGGAAGATCAACCCATTAATGAAAAGGGGATAAGGTGGTTAACACCTAATTGAGGCGGGGTAGTTGAAAATTAAATGAAGGAAGAAGGTGGTGAATGATGGGAAGGGAGGATAAGGCAAGGGGGGAACATTATTTTGGGGGAGGATTATATTACAGGCTCTATTGGGAGGATCTTGTTGTGGTTTTGTGGAGGAGCTTGTTGTGGTTTTTCTTAGGAGCTTGTTGGAGGTCTGTCATAGGGGGCACCGGGGTTGCTGGGGATTTTAGGCTCGGGGGGGGCTAGGAAACCGCAAGGGTTCATGGAGATAAGGAGCCGGAGAGGCTATGTTCCTAGCTGGCTGGGAGGAAAAGATTCAGTTTTCAGGAAGTTTCAAGCAGTCTTCAGGCAGTTAGCAACAACAGGAAAGAAAAGGACAAACTTCTTCTTCAAGAGGTATTTTACCAATATTAATTTTGTCTGAATGAAATATATGGTACTAATTTTGTCTGATTGAAAGTTATGATATGTACCTATGTATTGAAATTGTGTAATATGTTGAGTAATCTGTTTTGTGACTATTTTGGACTGTATAAAATGAGAATTTGATATATAAACTGATTAAATTTTATATTACTTCAACATACATTAGATAGATTTGTTGTAATGAAAACATAAATAGAAATTAGAGTAAAATGCACACATGACTATACACACACACAAACACACAAACACACACACACACACACACACACACACACATATATATATCTATATATATATATATATATATATATATCATGGCACGATTAAACTTATGACTAAATATTTTATCCATCAACAGTATTCTTAAGGCGCAAAGAGACAACAACTTACAATAGCATTGAAAGAAGAGCATATAACATTTAAGGACTCTGAATATAGCATCAAGGAATATAGCATTAAATGAAGGGCTTATAGCATTAAAGACTCTGAATATGGAATCAATGAATATAGCATAAAGGAGAGAATATACCATTAAAGACTCTGAATATAGCATCAATGAATTTAGCATAAAAAGAGCTTATAACATTAAATAACTCTGAATGTAAAATGTTAAATCGAAATTTACTCCATAATCATAATTCATGTAATTCAACCTTCTTATTAAGTAAATGGAATTGCACCGAGTTGGAGGACTCCCACCCACGAAGAGATAAAAGGGGGGGATACGTAGAGGTATCAGTCCAAAATTGATGGAAGAATGTGTGTCTCGTGAAGGAGGAAGGGATGAATCAATACTCATTAAGACACGCAGAAGTAATGGTTCGAAAGTTGGGAGAGTGCGTGTCAATGGAGGAGGAAGGGATGAATAGAAATTACCCAATAAGACATACAGAGGCATCATTTTGAATGTTGGGTGAAGAGAGGGAAAAACACAGGGCCAGGCACGATTTACTCAATAAAAACACAGAGAAATAAGGATGAAGACACATTCTATCGTCCTCCATAGGTTGGGTAGGATTTACTCAATAAGAATTAAGAGAAATAAAGGTGAAGACATATGCTAGCCTACCCCACAGGCTGGGCATGATTTTCTCAATAAAAACACAAAGAAAT
The DNA here is from genome assembly GCA_000966675.3 of Picea glauca. Lineage (NCBI taxonomy): Eukaryota > Viridiplantae > Streptophyta > Pinopsida > Pinales > Pinaceae > Picea > Picea glauca. Next base: position 241,979 of record JZKD02S0137309.1, read on the forward strand.
AAAGGTGGAGACATGTGCTAGCCTCCCCCACAGGTTGGGCATGATTTTCTCAATAAAAACGCAAAGAAATAAAGGTGAATACATGTGCTAGCCTCCCCCACAGGCTGGGCATGATTTTCTCAATAAAGGCACAGAGAAATAAAGGTGAAGACATATGCTAGCCTCGCCCACAGGCTGGGCATGATTTTCTCAATAAAAACGTAGAGAAATAAAAGTGAAGACATATGCTAGCCTCCCCCTTAGGATGCCACAATTTTCTTAATAAAAACGCTGATAAATAAAGGTGAAGACATATGCTAGCCTCCCACATAGGTTGGGCACAATTTTCTCAATAAAAACGTAGAGAAATAAAGGGTCTATCTATTGTATAGAGCCAGGAAAACACAAGGCAAGACAAATGGATTTTTTGAGTTGAAAGAGACCAATAAATGCAGAGAAAAGAAGGAATACACACATGGAACTTGTTTGTAAAGTTTATTGGGGTGTTTCTTCTTCCAAAACGTAAGGAAACCACAAGGAAAAAAGTTGTGAGGGGACGAAAGGGAAGAGGTTTAAGACAATATGCCTGGAGCTCCCCATGCTGGGTGTAATAAGCATTCAACAAATAAAACGTAGAGGAAAAATGTTGAGCCCAATGAAGAGAACTGAAGTTAACCACTTGGAAAAATTAAAGAACGAAATGTTGTTGAAAAAATGCAAACAATCTCAGAGGCCAACTGTCAAGGCTGAGGAGAAGGGAACATGGTCCAAAAGAATTTAAAATGCAGAGGTGCAACAAATTCTTTTTAGATCAATTCGGGGTTGCAACTTCAGTTAAAAACTTAAAATGGGACAGAGAAAAATCAACTCCATGATGAAGCCTAAGGATGGGAAAATCTCTCATGGAGAATAAATACAAGATGAAATTACCACAATGACATGCTTAACTGAATCTTAGCAAAAACATTAAACCTTGAATAGATTTCCCAACAACGTGTATGCAATGAAATTAAACTACAATTTTAGTTGAAACTAATGAGCACAATCTCAGTTTATAATTACTGTAATTGGAGGCGAAGAATCTGAAGTTGTTGTTTCGTGCTTGCGCTCCCTCTTGTCTCCTACTTTCTGACCATGAAGACATCACTAGTGCCTCCAAGCCAATGCTATGGGTACTCTTCTTCCCCCTTAGCCCCCCGAGCTGCAAAGGGGCCACACACACAAAGCCAAAGAAAAATCTAGCTCCCAACTCGCCTCGCAAGGTCAAGCTACCACTCTCTTTTCGAGCTAGGTATCTCAACTCCCACAAGAAAAATCAGTCAAAGAAATTCTGGCAGCATAACCTTATCCATACCAGTCGTGATCCATTCCCCTTCTCTGCCATTACTTTTATAGAGTTATTCTTAGTGACCACTTGCCAATTGCTTGTTAAATTCGTTTATTAAAAATTTATTAGGAAATACTCATCCCCGTCCACTTATCACTCGATCCCTTAGTTGCACCAGAAATTCATTTATTTAATTTAATTAAATGTCATTTTCCCTCACCCATCCTAAAAGCACTCCTAAAAATGCTCCTTTCTATCCCTTTATTCCCTCTATTTCCTTTTAAGACTAACACCTTTCTAAAACTTAGTTGTGTTATATTTAGGAAAATTCTTTAGTTAGACTAGACTAGATTCCTTTCTATGTTTCCACATTACTTTTTACATTCATTTCCCCTTTTTGTTTGAGTTCCAATTTAGCATGTCTAGCACATAATCAGTAATTAAATCTTTAGATAAATGTTTCTCTTTTAAATTCTTAACTTGATTTTTCTTCATCCCCCTTTTATTAATTTATTATTTAGTTTTTTTAGTCTTCTTACCCTATTTATACCTAGCCTTAATTTTCAATTAGGCTCAAAAAAATAAATTTAAGGGAATTTTGTAATTAATAAAAATTTATCATTTAACATTTATTTTAAGGTTGATCCTATCAAAACAAAATATTGTTTTCTAGGCACCTAGGCTCATTGACTCGCCTTTATTAAAATCGTGATGAGCCCTTCAAGATGCATTACGTGCTCCAAGGGTGCCACTCACCTTTATTCATGTTTCATTTATGTGGCATGCCCTTCAAGATGCACTACGTGCTCCAAGGGTGCCACTTGCCTTTGACTGATTTTGGTAGTTGTCCAACCCTTGGAGTCAATACTCCATTAGGCGACCTTGTGAGAGACTAAGGGCCTCTGAGGAATAAGGACCCCTCCTTATTATGCGCCCCTTAGAATCTTCGTGAGTGACTGTCTCAGTCTGCCCTCATGGAATCATGGATCTATCGAACTAGGTAATCGTTAACTTACAATTCAAGTCACGACGAGAGTGCTAGTAGGTTGTGGCAGGGTTGTTTCCACACCTCTCCCTCAATAGTTGGTTGTTGTGCATGGCTCCTTTACTCATAATGTGAGTGTGATTAGCAAGCAATCACCTACCTACATACATCAACGAAACATGTCAACGATCCATAACAACATCATAATATACCTGTGCATATGTCACATATGAAAAAACAAAAATACCCAAACCATATACAGTCCACTCACTGACTCGATCTGGAGTCCAAGGAGGTCCGTTGATGCCATCGGCATCCCCAATCTGTCAAGTGTCTTGCACACTCAGGAGAAAAGCATCCATAGCCCCTGTCTATACATAGATAATCAAATAACATAACATCATAATCCATAAGCATCATCATCGAAATCCATAAGCGAAGAAAACAATCATATAATGAACCAGATCACTTGCATGCAGGTGTCCTCAAAGAATAATTCAAATCATGTGCGTGCAAGAGAGGGATGTTACATACACCCCCTCTTGTTTTAAATTTCGTCCCAAAGTTTCATAGTATATAAGTGCATAAAATAAAGTATCTGACAAGATCTAAATGTCTAACTATCAAACAAAAATGGAAATTGTTGGCGCATATCATATGCGTCTTCCCAGATAGCCAAGTGTGGATATAATTGTCCCACTGTACCTTGACTTGATCGATTGTTCAACGTCATAGCTATCGAATGCGATGGTCTGGAATGTGGATTAGCTCCGTCATGAGCACACCCCATCCGATACTTGCAAAGAACTCATGTCAATCACATGTGTAGGATCACTAACATAATGTCTCAAAACAGATACATGAAAAACATCTTGCATACACCTCAAAGAATCAGGCAAGGCTAGTCAATAGGGCACGAGCCCCTTATTTTCCACAACCTCGAAAGGTCCCACGAACCTAGGAGAGAGTTTAGCACCCTTTTCAAACTTGATAGAACTCTTCCTTGATCCTGGATCCTATGCTTCCTTGATCCTTTATATTATCGTTTGCATTTGTTCTTCCATTTCTTGGATTGCTTCTGGTCCTACCAAGACCCTATCTTCAATTCGATCCCATCTCAAAGGCGTCTGATAGGGTCGCCCATAAAGAAACTCAAATGGTTCCATCTTAATGGTGCTTTGATAGTTGTTGTTGTATGCAAACTCTACCAGTGGAAATAATTCCTCCCAATGCTTCTGTTGGTCCATCACGTACATACACAACATATATTCCAAGATGTGGTTTGTTCTTTCTGTCTGCTCATCTATTTCTAGGTGATATGATGTACTATATTTAAGTTGGGTTCTCAAGGCCTCTTGGAAATTAGTCTAAAATCTTCCTGTAAACATCGATCCTCGATCATATATGATCCTCTTAGGAACGCCATGCAATCTCACTATCTTGTTGATAAAATCTCTAGCTATGTCTGGAACCTGATACGTCGTACACATATGGATAAATTGTGCACTCTTCATCAGAGTGTCAACTACCACGAAAATCGATTCCTGCCTCCTTGTTGTCAGCGACAATATAAAAATGAAGTCAATCAAAATGACCTCCCATTTTGATTCTGGAATAATGTGTGGTATTAGTAATCCTGCTAGATGTCTATGTTCAAGCTTCACTTGCTAACATTCTAGACATCTCACAATGCAATTGACTATGTTTGCCTTCATTCCTTTCCATAAGAATAAGGGTTTAAGGTCTGCCCTCATCTTCGTGACTCCTACGTGAGCCATGTACACTTCTCTGTGAGCTTCATTTAAGATCAAACTTCTCAACTCGTCGCTGGGAGGTACGTAAATCTGGTTATTATATCTCATTAATCAATCATTGTCCATAGTAAATCCCTCAAATTTTGGTACCAATATGGTGTCTTGTCCGATAAATTCCTTAATCTCCTTATACCAGTCATTGTTGTGTTGTATAGTTAGAATCTTTTCATGAATATTCATACGAAGAGGCATCACCAAAAATATGCATGGTCTCCGACTCAATGCATCTGCCACTTTTTTCATTGTTCCTTTTATGTAGGTAATCTAAAAATTGTACTCGCTAAGCAGTTTCGACCAACGTCTTTGTCACGCATTCAAGTCACTTTGCGTAAAAATGTGTTGTAAACCACAGTGGTCCATTTTTATTTTGAATTTCCATCCAATCAGATAGTGTCTCCATTCTCTTAGGGCATACACAATGGCCAATAACTCCAAATCATGTATCGCATAGTTCTCCTCATGATTTCTTAACTTCCTTGAGATGTAAGCAATCACTCGAATGTCTTGCATCAATACTCTACCTAATCCTTCCTTGGATGCATCTGTGCATACCAAGAAGTCCTCGTCCATGTCAGGGACTTTTAGTATCAATGTTGTCGTCAACAACTCATTGAGCCTTTGAAATTCTTCTGCGCATTTCTTGGTCCATACAAACTTCTTGTTATTCTTCTGCAATTTCGTAATCGGATTTGCTATCTTCGAAAAACCTTCAACGAACCGTCGATAATATCCTACTAAACCCATGAAGTTGCGTACTTCGGGTACGTTTGTCATCGCAATCCATTCCATAATAACCTCTACCTCTATTGGATCCACATCGATACCTTCGCTGGAGATGACATGCCCTAAATAATGAATCCTCGATTGATAAAAAAAGCATTTCGACAATTTCCCATATAATTTATTCTCTCGTAAGCATTGTAGTACCAAGCACAAATGTTTGTCATGTTCTTCCATCGTCCAAGAATATATCAAAATATTGTCAATGAATACTTGAAAAATATTCACAAAACACCCCATTCATCAATCTCATGAATACCCCTGGGGAGTTTATCAGTCCAAATGGTAATACGGTAAACTCATAAGTTCCAAACCTTGTCTTGAATGCGGTCTTAGGAATGTCTTCCTCCTTGATTTGTAACTGGTGATACCTTGATCTCAAGTCGATCTTCAAAAACATTGTCGCGCCTTTCATTTGATCAAACAAATCATTTATTCTTGGCAACAGATATTGGTTCTTAATCGTTTCCTTATTCAATTGACAGTGGTCAATGCAGAGTCTCCATGACCCATCCTTCTTCCTTATAAAATAATAGATGCACCCCAAGGTGACACACTTGGACGTATAAGCCCTAGGTCCAACAACTCTTTCAATTGCATTTTCAACTCAGTCGACATCTTATAAAGCATTCTTGCTATCGGTTCAGTTCCAGGTTTTAGGTCGATGGTAAATTCCAATTCCCTCTCAAGAGAAAAACCTGGTAACTCCTTTGGGAATACGTCAGCAAACTCTAGTACTACCAGGAGGTTTTCTAGTCCTTCTGCCACACCCTTTTTGTTCAACCCAAGGATTTCATATAGCTTGCATCCCTTGCGCATGCTTTTTCGTAGTTGTAGGGAAGATATGAACCTTAAGAAAACTCCATGGCTCCTTCCTACAATCACTCGTCTCTATCCCTCATCATCGGTCAAACTCAATCGTTTCATCTTGCAGTTGAGTATCACATCATGTGATTCCAACCAGTCCATACCAATCACAACATCATAATATCCTAATATCGTGACGTACAGTTTGGCCTTCATGACAAAATCTCCCAAGTTAAGGCTACAATTAGTAACCTTTCCTCCAACCTTATACTTGGCTCCCGAATCCATTTCCACGTAGCTAAACTCATCATGTTTGACTACCTTTACCTTAATTCTTTTTAGCGCTACACCAGAAATAAAGCTCTTTGTAGATCAAAATACTAAAGGTTTGGTCAGCGATGGTACCTCACGTCTCGAGAACAGTAGACTGGTGCTCAGCCTGGCGGTTAGTCATTGCTGCATGAATCCGGTGGGCCTTGCCAAATATCCTATTGTAGTGTGTCTGGTTGACCTGAAAAATCTGGCCCTCTCAACCGAGCAGTCACGCTAGTAATGTGGCTCTCCACATGTTCAACATTCGGTCTTCGTTCTAGTAGTCCTAGTCCACGAAGTAGAAGTTGATGGCCCACCAACCTGGAACCCTGGTCTGTTTTGTTGAACATGCCTGAAATGTTGTTTCCATGGACGACGTTGTTGCTGGTGTTGTGGTCCTCGGTAGGGAGTTCTTTGTTGAGGCATCAATCATCGTGGTTTCGTGAACGTGGATCCTCTTGGAGTGCATCGATACCCTGATGGATATCTAGTTGGTGTTTGATGTTGCTACACACCAGATGTCGCTTGTCCTGTCGGTCTCACAGGAGTCCTGCTCTGACCCCTGCTGATGAGATATTTCTCTACTATGAGGGCCTTCTGGACATCATCATGCAATGTCTGAGGCATTAATATCCTCACTTTCACACGAATGTTGACGTTAAGGTCGAACACGAACTTGTTGATGTTAAGCTTCTTGGTGTTCAGATGTGGATCATTCCTAAGCAGCTCCATGAAACTGGCCTCATATTCAGGCACTGTATGATCGCCTTGTTGTAAGGCGTTGAACTCATTGAGTTGACGCTCAATGAATTCCTTAGACAGATACCTCTATTTGAACTGCTTCTAGAACTATTCCCATGAGACGTCTTCGAAGGCCATGTTTAGTTGTGGTAGGAGCATCTTCCACCATAGAAGAGCGCTCTCCTTTAGCTGAAAGAGCGCCATGTGGACTTTCATGTTGGAGGTATAGTCGTGAAGTGCAAAGCACATCACCATGTTCTCCAACCATGACTTGGTGGTTGCATCATCGATGGCACCCAAGAACTTGGGAAACTTGACCTTCTCGAGTTCTCTATGAACACTACTAGTATTAGCTGGGGCACGTTGTGGACCCTCAGGGGGTACAAGCGCCCTGGCCTCATCTCTATCCAAACGGCTAATCAAGGCCTCTGTCATATTTTGAAATGACCTCATCAACCCAACCACATCCCCCACAGCTATCTGTTCCTATCCGACGACTTTTTCTTCTCCTTGGGGATTAGACCCCTTTGGTGTGAATTCTACTGGAGGCATTGTACATCCTCCCCTAGCACCACATCGTCTGCCTCCGTGACATCCTATAACCATGATTACCTGCACGAATACAAATCAATTTAATTAGAGATAAATTATTAATCAAGTGTTTATACAGTGGAAGGCGTAATGATCCTCAGTCGCAGGGTTGAACCTGCTCCAATACCATATGTAACGACCCCACCGTTACGACAACAAAAGCGACATACGACATGTAATTTTATTTTTTTGCGTTAGGAATTATCTATTGCAATTAATAACAACATCATTGAAACATCATCCAATATATTAGTGAAACAATATTAACACATTATCAATCATTCACAACATAAATCCAATACATCATTTCCATGAATAACGATACACATATCGACACATTAACACAAATAAATAGCAGCCCATAATCATTGCATTCATACATATTCATAGTACACCTGTGGGGGAGGCTAGAATGTGAATAAAGATATGAAAATAGTATACAATGTTATTCAGTGTGTTTTATGCAATTCCTCTAGGTGTCACTACTTGGAACCTCTCAGAAACAAATTTATAGCAAAAATGGCATACCTTGTTGACTTCTGGATTATTCTAGAGAGAGAACTTGTAGAGCATGCCCCACACACAATATTTGTTGTATGGATCTAAAAATTGTACACAAAATACTACATACTGTACTCTAACCAACACATTTGGTCTTACTAAATTTGGATATGTTATGAAAAGTTTATGACATTTTTACCCGAAACACCTGTTTTAGACTAGTTTCAAGACTAGCCACAAACCCTATTTTCCACAGAGTGTAACTCCAAAAATACAACGACCCACAAGATGAAATTTGTACCAAAACTACTTGGATATATTTCCTCAATGGCCTCCAAATTTCACGATCCGATCCATTCTAGAAAAACAATTATTGTGAAAATGGTGAGATGATCTGTAAATAACGTACCTTAGAAAGCATCATTTAAATAATTTATCCTCCCTTGAATTTCAGCCTTCTTTACTTCACCTTCCCTCTTAAATTAGGCTTAGATATCATTTGGTTACCTCATTCACCTGTAGATATTCAGTATTCTCAAGTATGATTAAAATGAGAGAGTCTTTCCTCTTATTTATACTTTCATGTAGCTTCCTCAAGGGGTTACCTTTTAACAATCTTAACCCACTTTCCTTATTTTAGGGTTACCCCACTTCTAACCTCTTGTCAACTTAGTAATTTTTCCATTAACTGTATTATTTAAATAACTTATTTTGTATTCACTTTAACTTATAGTACACTCATCACTTCACTTTATTATTTACCTTCTAAAATCTCTTAAACCACTTTGACTACTTTGACCTTTTGGGGCTTCTAGATAACTCATGAGGGTTCTCCAACTTTACATGGCCATAACTCTCTAAACGTGAGGAGTTATGTGACGTTCCACATACCACTGGAAATGGCATGATATGTACTATCCATATAGAATATTCTTACCTTCAAATATATTAAAACTCATACCATTATCCATCAAGCAAACTTGGGTCCATTACCCAAACCTTTCTCCAACTTCACATGGCCATAACTCTCTAACCGTGAGGACTTATGTGATGTTTCACATACCACCAGAAATGGAATGAAATGTACTACCCATCTAGAATAGTCTTACCTTCAAATATATTAAAACTCATACCATTATACATCAAACAAACTTGGGTCCATTACCCAAACCTTTGTGCTACTGGAATTCGCTACCGAACTTACTCCAAGGGTTGACATCAATCACTAAGGGTTGAAATAAATCTACAATATCACTCTCAAATGGTTGACATCAATGAAAACCAACAATTCATACCAACTGTCCATCAACCTAATCCAACTATCTGACAATCTCCCCCTTTGGCATTGATGGCAACACCAACATTGATGGAAACACTTAGTCATGATAACATTCATGCGTATACTCCTCATCAATGTTTCTATCTCTCCCCATTTGACATCAATGGAAAAGGGTATATCCCTCTTGGGATGATCCCCCTGACTAAACTCTCTTTGGGTTGCTCCCCCTGTCTACATGCCTCTGTGCTCTCTCTCCAAGAATTTTTATTCCACATATGATAAATCTCTCCCCCTTTGTCATCAATGTAAAAGGTATCTTTCCATCTGAGGTTGCTCCCCCTAATTGAATTGTCCTTGGGGATACTCCCCCTAAATGAACTCTTCCTGAAATTGATCTTCCAACCTGAAATGTCCTCTTTATGGTGCTTCCTCGTGTATACCTAAGACATATAAGATAAGCATTCAAAAGCATTCATTTTGAAGGAGAAAATACTTTGAGTTTCTGGCGAAGATACTCAAAGGATTCTCTTGGAAGTGGTTTTGTAAAGGTGTCTGCCACTTGTTCTTTTGTGCCCACATATTCAACTCGGATGTTCTTCTCTACAACCTGCTCCCGTAGAAAGTGATACTTTATTGGAATGTGGTTCGTCTTGGAGTGCACCACCGGTTTCTTTGAGATATTGATGGTGCTTGTATTATCACAATAGATTGGAATGAGATCATCATACTCAACCTGTATATCTATCAGATTTTGTTTCATCCATAGAATCTATGTACAACATGTTGATGTTGCAATATACTTTGCCTCGACTGTAGATAAGGATATTGATGATTGTTTCTTTCTTAACCATGATACTAAACACTCACCCAAGTAGAACACTGCTCCATTGGTGCTTCGTCGGTCATCAATGCAACCTGCCTAATCTACATCTGTGTAGGAAATAAGTGATAGATCCTTTCCTTTTGGATACCATAATCCAAACTCTTATGTTCCTTTGAGATATCTGAAAATCCTCTTCACTGCTAATACATGTTATTCATTTGGTGTTGCTTGAAATCGCACCACTTGTCCAACTGCCTAAATTACATCTGGTCTGGATGATGTCGCATATAGTAAGATACCAATCATTGACCTATATTGCCTCTGGTATGTAGACTTTGAATCATCATCTTTTCTCAACTTGAAACTGATTTGCATAAGAGTGGTAACTAGTTTGCAATCTTCCATTATGAACTTGTTTAACATTTCTCTAATATACTTAGTTTGAGAAATAAAAATTTCTTGGTTGATTTGACATATCTGAAGACCCAAAAAGAAGGATAGTTCTCTGAGTAATGACATTTCAAATTCATTATGCATGTCCTTTGCAAATTTCTGGCTTAACATGTCATTAGTACTTCCAAAAACAATATCATCAACATACCTTCAATTAATAAAATACTACCTTGAGTTACCTTGATGTAGAGGTTGTTGTCTGTACTTCCTTTCCATAGCTCATAGGAAGTTTTGTCATTGTTGTTTCTGAGCATTACTACATTTACTCAAACTCTAGAAGATGCTTGTAGGATGGTTCTGTGGTCTGTCTCAGCTACCGCATAGACTCCCCTTGTCTATTATTCATATAATCTGATATTCTCTAAGTCGTATGGCTCAGAATAATTCTTTCTCTAATGTGTATTCATCATCATCTTCATTGGTAGATTCATCATCTCTCTGATCTCTGACTTCTTTCCTTGTATCTGCGGATTCATCTCTCACTACAGTGCCTGAAAGTATAATCTCTTGAACATGTTCCTTATTTACCTATCCTTATTTTCTTTCAGTTATTTTCCAAACCTTTATGTATCCCTCATCTTTCCTTTTCTTTGTATAATTTTCTTCATCTCATTTTATTTCCAGTCTTGCAATCTCTGAGACCTAGTCTTTGTTCACCTGTTCTTCATGTTTTGAATAACCATTGTCAACATACCAACCACACTTATTTTGCTTAGCTTGTAGAGCGAGTGTGCATTATTCATTACTATATTGATTATGGTTTATTATCCATGTTCTTTTATGAGGCTCATGTCTATGACTATTGTTGTCTCGTTGTGGTTCTCTAGGAGGGACTGTCATTCTACAATATTTGTCCATGTGTCCAAATTTATTGCACTTGTATCATTCCACTTCAATGTTCAATGATTCAAACTTGTTGTAGCTTCTTCTCTGTGTTTCACTAGACCTTCTTGGACAACCATTTTGTGTATGTCTTTCAAAGTTGTTTATGTTCCTTCTATTAGCTCTGCAACTTACAACTTTATGTTCAAAATTATTGCATGCATAACATAAACCAAAAAAGATAGTTTGATACCTGGGAGTTGAATATATTTTGAAAGGAGTTACTCTTATGGATCCTTTTTCTTCCCGAGCCTATTTATTTTCATCGATCGTCGATTCTGAAATCTGAATCTTCTCGGTGGAGGAGTGTCCATGTATTCTTTCTTGTAGGTCTTCCTATCCCCTTTGATTATTTCTGCATAAATTTTTCGATATGTTTCTTGTTCTTTTTCTTTGAATCTTGATCATTTTTATGTTTGATTGCATCCAAGTCTAGACTTGTCATGATTAGGCCTTTGACTGCTGATAATGTCATCCAAAAATTTTGAGTTGTTTTGCATATTTTTCTTTTGAAGATCCTATCTCAATGTGACAATCTCTACTTCCAAATTTCCAATGATCATGTCTCTTTCTTCTAATTGTTCTTTGAGTGCTTCTTCAATTATTTTATATTCTTCTATTTGAACCTTCAATTTCATGATGATCTGCTCTAGTTCTTGAGTGTCTTCCTTCTTGTCTAGTTCTTCTTGTAGCTTCTTGTTTTTCATCTTTTCTCTTCTTATAACTTCTATAACAATCAACCATTCTTATCGGTAGTCAACTTCTGCCTCTTCATATTCTTCTTCGGTGTCTTCTTTATCAGAGTCTTCTACTGCCATGAATAGAACTCTTTATGTCTCACTATCACTGACTTCATCTTCATCTGATGAGGAGATGTCTTCTTTGGTGCATGAGATTTTCTTGAAAACTTTCTTTGTGGCTCCTTTTCCTTTATATGTTTGTTTTCTATTTGAGTAATCTTCATCGTTCCCTTTATTTTTCTTATGAGGACATTTGTTATCAAAATGACCAATACCATCACAATTAAAACAAATCAATGGAAGTTTACCTTTATATCTATTGTTGGTTCCCTTTTTCAATCTCTTGACAAAATTGGCCATTTCTTCATCATCTTCCAAGATGTCACTGTTGTTTCTATGTTCTTTTTCTTTTTGCTTTCCCTTTTGCTTTGATCTTTTGGATGCTTTGAAAGTTGTTTATTTTATATCTATATTTTCCTATTCAATTCTCATTTCATATGGTGTGAAGATTCCATGTAGTTTGTCCATGCTTATTGAGTCTAGATCTGCTCTTTCTTCTAGTTTTGATATCTTAGGATCAAATCTCATAGGAAGAGATCTTAGTACCTTTTGAACAATTATAGATTATTTAATTTCTTCTCCCAATCCTGTGATTTCATTTAATGTCTCATCAACTCATAAGGAGTAAGATACAATATTCTCATCTTCCTTCATTTTTAGTTGTTCGAACTGACCTATGTAAGTTTGAAGCTTTGTTGCTTTGACTTTTGAATCTCCTTCATAAATATTTTGAAGTTTGTCTCAAATCTCTTTAGTGAATTTACAATGAATAACTTTGGTGTATATCAATTCACCAAGACCATTCAAAAGTGCATTTGTGGATTTGAAATTATTTCGACCGAGTTTTATTGATCTTTCACTTCTTGGAAAAATTGTTGGTTCTTTGTATCCATCTACTACAGATTGTCAAATTTCAAATCCCTGTGCATGTATATATCTCTTCATCCTTCTTCTCTTTAATGCATACTTATGTCCATCAAACTATGGTATTCCATGTTTGTATAGAATGCACTCTAACCAACACATTTGGTCTTACTGAATTTGGACATGTTATGAATAAGTTATGACATTTTTACCCAAAACACATGTTTTAGACTAGTTTCAGGACTAGCCACAAACCCTATTTTCCAGGGAGTGTAACTCCAAAAAATACAACGACCCACAAGCTAAAATTTGTATCACAGCTACTTTGATATGTTTCCTCAATGGCCTCCAAATTTCACGGTCTGATTCATTCTAGAAAAAAAATTATTGTGAAAATGGTGAGATGACCTGTAAATAACATACCTTAGAAAGCATCATCAAAAGAATTTATCCTCCCTTGAATTCTAGCCTTCTTTACTTCACCTTCCCTTTGAAATTTGGCTTAGATATCATTTGGTTACCTCAGTCACCTGTAGATATTCAATATGCTCAAGTGTGATTAAAATGAGAGAGCCTTGCCTCTTATTTATACGTTCATGTAGCTTCCTCAAGGGGTTACCTTTTAACCATCTTAACCCATTTTCCTTATTTTAGGGTTAACCCACTTCTAACCACTTGTCAACTTAGTAATTTCTCCATTAAATTTATTATTTAAATAATTTATTTTGTATTCACTTTGACTTATAGTACACTCATCGCTTCACTTTAATATTTACCTTCTAAAATCTCTTAAACCACTTTGACTACTTTGACCTTTTGGGGCTTCTAGATGACTCATGAGGGTTCTCCAACTTCACATGGACATAACTCTCCAACCGTGAGGAGTTATGTGAAGTTCTACTTACCACTGGAAATGGCATGATATGTACTATCCATGTAGAATATTCTTACCTGCAAATATATCAAAACTCATACCATTATCCATCAAACAAACTTGGGTCCATTACCCAAACCTTTCTCCAACTTCACATGGCCAGAAATATCTAACCGTGAGGAGTTATGTGACGTTCCACATACCACCGGAAATGGCATGACATGTACCACCCATCTAGAATAGTCTTACCTTCAAATATATTAAAACTCATACCATTATACATAAAAAAAAACTTGGGTCCATTACCCAAACCTTTGTGCTACCAGAATTCGCTACCGGACTTTCTCTAAGGGTTGACACAAATAACTAAGAGTTGACATCAATCTATGAATATCACTCTCCAATGGTTGACATCAATGAAAACCAAGTTTCTGTAACGACCCTGCTTAAATAGATGTATATGATTATTAATTATAATTAATTTAATAATCTAACTGTCCTAAAAGATTAGCTAAACAATAATTATTTCTTAAAATAACATTAACTAATTATTTATTAGTAATTAATTATCCATGATTGTCAAGGATTAATTAATTAAATAAAGGATTAAAGGGGGGTTAATAAATTATTTTATTAAATTAAGAGTTACGTACACAAAAAGGGATAGATATTAATTCAAAGGGGTAAGACATTAAATGTAGGATAAAATAATAATAAAGGGGATAAGGGGCATTAACGACGAAAGGATAAGAAGGTAATAAATGGGTTAGGTAGGAAGTAAACGAGGGGGAAGCCAGTGAAGGAGGGATATGGAGGGGAAGGAGGTTTACGAGAAGGACATTCTATGGGAGATTGGGGATGGATTTTGGGGGCTCTGGGATTTGCAAAGAGAAGGGGAGTTTTGGAGTGGGATTGTATCAGTCAGGCACCGGGGTTGCTGGAGGTTTTGGGCATGGGGGCCAAGATATCCATATGATATCCTGGAGCTAGGAAGTTACCTAGTTGGCAGGGTGGAACTAGGTTTTGGGCAGTGTTTTACAGTGCAACAACGGTCAAGAAGGTAAAGGACAAACAGAGGGTTATTAACATCAGACCCAGGTATTATTTAAAATTATGCATGGTTTAATCTGTTATAAAAATTTATTATTCGTTGTTAAATTTAAGTTACTGAAGTTACTATTATGAAGATTATTATGCTGTTATGAAGTCATTGTCTTAGTTTATGAAATAAATCGATGTTAAATCTATTCGGCCCCTTACATTTGGTATCAGAGCGTCTTAGTTTGAAATCTGGGCCTATGGGCCAAGTTCCCAGCTCCAAGCTCTAGCTCCAATCCCGCCTAACCTGCAAACCAAACCAAATGCAGAAATTTTAAAACAAATATAAAAATAAATGTAAAAACAAATTTACCAAAGTAAAACAAGCAACTAGGGCTATTACACACTTGCGTATAAAATGTACTCGTCAATGTCCAGTGAGCAGCTTAGTATTTATTTAACTTATCATGTTTTCCTACAGTCATCTTTAACTTGGAGATGTTTTGATATGACCCACACACTAATAACCATACGCTGTAATTTAATTCTGGAAAATACCTAATGAAAAATTCTAAATTTCCAGATTATTTTCACGTCGTCTATTTGCCATTTGGTGGCTATAGGATACCTGAATTTTACATTACTAAACCCTATGTATTCGGTCTCTTTCTACAGGTTTAAAGACCCTTCGTTAACCTCTCAAAATTCTGAGCTTTATAACCTATATGTTGGCAA
>JZKD02S0137309.1:270480-305748 GCA_000966675.3 Picea glauca
TATATATATATATATATATATATATATATATATATATATATATATATATATATATATATATATATATATATATATATATATATATATATATATATATATATATATATATAATTCTGGCTTTATCAGTGCTCCTTAGACATAAACGCACTAGTGTGCTTCTATCAAAATGGCACACCGGAAAATCGGACAACGTTTAAAAAAAATGTCAAATCAGAAATTGCTTTAAAAAAAAAGGTCAGAGGGTCGATTGCATTTGGGATTCGATGCAATAAGTGGTCACTTTGCATCACATGTTAAACACTTATATATAGAAAAATAAACACATTAGATCTAAAATGCCTAAAAAGAAAAGCCGTAATTCTGAAGTGATAGAGGGAGTTAAACCTAGGGTGAAATTTTGCATTCACATAAGCAAAAAAAAACAAGGGTTTAAGGTAAGTATAATTTTTTTTTTCTTTTTTTTTTTTTGAATTTTAATTAAAATCCAAATAGGAATACAATTTGTAAAAAAAAATATTATCAAAATCAATTGTAAAATTTAAAATTTTTATTGTGTAGGGTTTTGAGTGAATCACCATACCCTTCAAATCCTAATTTTTTAAATATTTATGTTATTCCAAATTATTCTTTTGCCCAACAGTGCTCCCCGATATGTCTCTCTTCTAAATTTGTCTCCTGTAAATTTTGGCAAAATAATGAAATTATTGAATACCTTCTTAATATTTAAAAAACTTTATGAAAAGGGTTTAGAGTGAATCACCATACCCTTCAAGTTCTCATATTCTGAATAATACCATGGTTCCAAAGTATTATGCTCCTCCACAATGTTCCTCCGTATGTCTCTCTTGCAAGTCTCTCCCCTGCAATTTTTTGCAAAATAATGAAATAATGAATAACTTTTTAGTATTTAAAGGACTTTATGAAATTCGATTCCCACTCTTTTTTTAATTGTTTAAAAAAAATTGCAGTATTTTTTCAACTTTTTCAGCACGTCAGTGCGTTTATGTAAGACGCACTAGTGCGTCCATATTACAGTATGCACCGGTGTGTCCATATTATATGACGCACCGATAACATATACTTGTTTTTATTAACAAAATCTCGAAACACAGTGTGATTAATTTTTCAACGCGATGGTGCTTATTAGTAATATGCACATCAGTGCGTTTGTGGTTTATAAGCACAGCAGGATGCTTTTAAAGTTATTTGAACTTTTATTTGCACACAAAATAGTATATTCATCTCAAATTATCTTTTAGGATGAATTCACATGGTTTACAATACTTCAATATACATTTTACGTTATATGTCGCCTTATTCTTAAAAATGGTTTCAAAACTATATTCAAACTCGGATTGTGGTATGGTCCTCGAAATTTATTTTAGATATATACAAAAAAAATATTGTTAATTTTGTTGAAATGCAGGGAGAAAACCTTATTATATGATCAAATGGTCAATTCTTCAAATTCCATCCCATTCCATATTGCTCAAAGCCCATTGCGGAGTTCACCCTTTCCATCTCCAGTAAGTTTAAATTATTTCATTTATGTTTCGATTATCTAATTGAATTTTTTTTATCCATGTCAATCTGAATAAAAATGTATCCAAATTTGCAGGATCCTGATTCAAAATCAAGTTCAGATGCATAAAATATTCCAGTACCGGTTCAAAAACGTTGGAAGGTTTTATCAAGAGAAACATACCGTAGGCAGTTGGTAGATGAAAATGGACATCTGCTTTACCCTGCCAATTGTGACATTCCATCTTCCAGCCGCAATCATGGGTCGACGATGGTAATAATTGTTTGGTATAATGTAATTTGAACAAACAAATTATTGCATTGTGCTTACTAATATCATCGATGTACTAATGTTCAATATTTTTTAAATTAGGATTATGATGATGAGAAACCTACCTACCATCTTCCGTTAAACCCCACAACAATGTCAACCCAAGAGAAGGCTACAATGAGAGAACAACTCAGAGAGGAAGCATACCAAGAATGGTTGAATCAAGCACCTATTCAATTCCCACTACATCCAGATTCACCAATTAGGAATGACTACAACAATAGTAGTTCTTCAAAATTTGGCAATGGAGACAATCAAAAAGAGGTTGGTATGGATGATTACTTATGGGATACAACTACCATGGAGACAATGTTGTTAGACACATTTCAGAAAAATGAGCTAGGGTATGATGCTCATATCAGTGATACCATTTTCGAAAGATTGAAATATGCTTCCACCTCCCCTCTCTTTGGACCTAGTGCCCTGTCAAAGTCTACCCATCTTGGGACAACAATGTTACTGTACAACGTGAAAAAAAAATTTAGCGTGTCAAACGCATGTTTCTCGACAATATTGAGGTAATTGACTAGCAAGTGCCTTATATTACTTTTGAGAAATCTTGTCACACAATCAACATTAGAAATTATTTATTTATAAACGTTAAATGACCTTGTACATTTCTATTGCCCACTAACTGCAAGATATTGAAAGATAAGGTTCTTCCCAGTGATAATTTTTTGCCCGGTAGCTGCTAAGAGGCAAAGTAGTTGTTGAAAATGTTGGGTGTTGAGTATATATCATATCATGCATGTCCCAATGATTGTATTGTATATAGAGGAGGATATGCAGGCAAAGTGATATGTCTGAAATGTGGGCATGACATGTACCATAAATCAAATAAAAATGGTAAATCACACGGTCCTCCTCATAAGATATTGAGGCACATGCCTATAATCCCAAAGACTGTGCACATGTTTGTTGCACACCAGTGTGCCCATTTTGTGCACACCGGTGCTCGCGAGCTTCTTTTATATGCTGTGCGCCGTTGTTTTTTTTTTTAAATAACTCTGCAATAGTGCACCATTGTCTATTAGCACCAATGCATTAATTTTTGGTGACGCACTACTGCAAACAATGCACCGTTATTTTTTTTTTTTAAACCCTGCGATGGTGCACCAGTTTAGAATGCATCGGTGTGCCCAATGGACAACGACGCACTGTTATGAATTTTTAAAAGGAAAAAACTCGAAGATGGTGCACCTATTTGTTGCGCACCGGTACGCCTGTTTTGTGTGCACCGGTGCTCGAGAGATTCTTTTATATGATGTGCACCATTGTTTTCTATTTTTTTAAATAACTGGACAATGGTGCACCATTGTCCATTAGCATTGATGCATTGATTTCTGGTGATGCACCAATGCGATATAGGCTTATAAATGCACAGTTAAAAAAACTTTCGCTAAAACATCTGCCTGCGCACCTCCACTACAAACAGATTTTTGGGATATTTTTATAGGGGCTTCCACAAAAACCTACACTATAGGGTATTTTCCTTATAGTGTTGACTTTAGAAAATCTTTTAACACGGTGCCTAGAACTAACCTTTGGAATATGCAAGAGGAGCTAAAAGTTCCTTTCGAGTTGAAAGTTGTTGCGATAAGGTTGTACAAGGATTTTATTGCCAATTTTAGGTACACTAAGAGTTGATCGGAAGAAATTAATTGTAATATAGGAGTTAAGCAAGGTTGTCCCCTATCTCCTACCATTTTGAGCATATACATTGACAAGTTAGAAGGTTTTTTGGCAGAAACAAGTTATGTCAGCCCAACTATAGCTGGTATAATCATCATCCTCCTTCTTTATGTTGATGATATTGTTCTCATGGTGATGAGCCCTATTATCTTGACAAGAAACTAAAAATTCTCAAGGATTCCTTCTTTAATATAGGTATGATTGTTAACATTGACAAAATGAAGGTTATAGTAATTAAATCCAAAAATACTTATGCTAATTTTGCGTATGACAACAACATCTTGGAGGAAGTGACTTCATACAAATATCTTGAAAATGATCTTCATCGCAAGCTCAACTAAAACTATGGCATTGAGAAAACGATAAATGGAGAATGTAAAGCTTATTATGGGCTTGAAAACAATTGTAAATAGGTAGACCATTGGCTATGGGATAAGAAGAAAATCCTCTTTGAGACTCTCATCACTCTTGTCATCTAAATATTATATGGTTGACCTGTAAACTATCATGGATATTCCATTGGAACAGTTTTGTCATGACAAATCTTATAATATTTTAAAATCTTAGATTATGCAAATTACTTTTTTAGATCCTAGATTACTGATTACCAACTTATTGCTTGAAATTATGAAAATAACTTAAATATGAAAATGAAAGAAATGAGAAAAAGAACACACCATCCACACAAATGAATACAAGATATATCTTGGCAAACCCAATACGAGAGAAAACTCATCTAGAAGGTGAGGTCTATGCTCTATTCTCTTTCCTTCAAATGAAAATACAAAGAAAGAGGTACTCATTGATGAGTTGTTTTTGACATTGTGGCATGTATGATTGCTACATAATATCTCCTCTTTTGTTGTGATCTCAAAGCACCACTCCTAGATGTTCTACTCAACTATGGAACAAATGCAATGCTAAAGAATGGAACCATGTATCCTCCTATCCACCCAATATTTAACATAGCCCAATAACAATCTAGGGTTAGAGTTTTGACTTCCTCAACCCTTCAATTAGTGATAAGGTTTTGGACCTTCTAGAATATTCTTGAAAGTATACACATGGCTAGCCCCACATGTGTGAGTAGTAGGAGATGACATGGCATCCACTCATACTATGGTGGTCAACCAAGTAGGTCAACTTGAGGGAGACAACTTTCACATATGATCTCAAATTGAGGCGATTCTTGAACTGTTGGAAAGGTCTCATTATGTAGAATATGTTGTATTCAACCTCTAAATGTTTTGGAGAAAAACAAATGTTGTTTGATGCCTCAAAATGGCCACGAAATATTCCATATGGTTTTCGACCCCAATTTTCCAAATTAGGACCTGCCATTAAAATGACTATGCAAACTTATTCCTCCAATTTTTTCCACCCAGAAAGTACCAACATAGGTGAAAAATTGTATGATGATCCAATCCAGATCAATCGTTCTGAAGTTTGGGGGTGCAACATCTCTAGAGAATCGTGGAGAAAGATAGAGAAAATCCAAAAGTGTTTAATAACTTTTAATCTCAAAATCGAAGGCAATACACCCTATACATATCCTCCTCATGGAAGCAAGTATTTCCCCCATCGAGAGCATAGTTATGACTAGGCACCTAATGTACAAGAAAAAAATAAACAACATGGAAGACAAGAGGATTCTTAATATTGCTTCAATCTCTAGTCAAAACCACCCGCGACTCAAGCAAGGTTGGAATAAAGATGTTAGATCTTGGCTAAATCATTGGGATATAAAGGTAGATGTCACTCTGCAGAATAACAATAACATTAAACATATTATTACATCTAAATTTAAAGAGAAATTGTGGTGCGATAAAGAAATAGAGGATAAAAGAAAATTAAGATACTATAAGGAGGTGATAACCCGATCAAAAGTATCTCTCTATTTTGACTAAAAGAAAAAAGAAAATCAACATTGCTAAAATAAGATCAAAGTATCATGAGTTCCATACTGAAACATGGTGTTGAACAATTCCTAAAATGTCATGGGTTGAAAGAATTTGTCATCTTTGTGACACTAAGAGGGTTGAATATGAAAAAATAATTCTCTTAGAATGTCCTACATACACACACATTACATCACGATTTCAAATTATGTGTTACAATATCAACCTTCCAAACATTTTCACTCATCAAAACTATGGCAATTTAAAAGCACTTATTTTAAATATTTTCGAGCACAAAAATAGAATACTAAAGAAAACCAAGTGATCTTATTACCTTTCTTAAGGAATGATAGACCAAATTTGGTCTCAATGGACATTAATCGTCACCATCGTCATTATTAAAATCAATTTCAACATGGAAACCAGTGTAACAATAAGATGAAATTTAAAAGAAAGTGAAACTCTTAATGAAATCTAAGTATATTTTAAATATAGTTTGTAAACCTTCTTTATAATTCCTCTATAAGTGTCTTTTAAATACCCTCACATCAATAGAGATAGTAAATAGTGGAAAATTCTCAATATCCTTGTAAAAAAGAACTTTAACCTTAGCACACCAAAAATGCTAATTGTGTTTTGCAAGATGCTTGAAAGACTAAAATGCACAAAAATAATATATACCTATGTTTATTAAAATTGAAATAACCTAAGCAATAAACTAATACATGGGATTAAAATTTAGACATTATATTTTTATATAAAACAATTACTAATTAATTATAAAATAATTATATATATATATATATATATATATATATAAAATTCAATTTTATAAATAATAATTACAATTTAAAATTTTCTCAAAGTCATACAATTCATAATTTATGAATAAAAAAATAATAAAACTTAAAATTATGAAAAACCATTATAAGTCTTCAAAACCAGTAAGACATGACACCATAAACCTAAAGGGACCTACACGACATGACACCATTACAATGTTGAAGTGTCGTATCTAGTTGTTAGTTTAAAGTTTCAAAATTTATGCATGTGACTCTACGTGGGCATGTCGTCATATGGTTTTATATTTAATATTAATGTTTGGGAGAAATCAAAAGGAATATTTAAAAAAATAATTTAAAAATGAAAAAAAATACATTGAATTTGGAAAGGTGTCCTTTAGACTTTTTATTTAATGTTTAGGAGATATCAAATTTGAGTTTATGAAATGCGGAATGATTACTTTAAGAAAGTGACTTTAAAAAAAAATAAGGTCAAATTTAGTTTAGAAAAAATAATAATTTAATTTGAAAAGGATCCATGACAAACTTATAATAAAATAAAATTGATAAAAAATAAGAACTTTATAGGGGATTAAAGACATGAAATGTTTAATATTCAAGGCATTCATTATGATTTAATTTCAATGAGTGTCATTTATTAACAATTAATTGTTCACACATTTGAATAGTTAACTTGGTATTTATTTATTTAAATGATATTTAAAATGGTAAAAAAGTGGGATTAAAACTATCTCATTATCACTTTTGGAACTCACACTCAGTAACAAGGATTTATGGTCACTTTTGAAACTCACACTCAGTAACAAGGATTTATGGTTACTTTTGGAACTCACACTTAGTAACAAGGATTTATGGGGAAGGTCATCCATTTAACACAATTTTACATAACTTTAGCTCAAATGCCTTTACTCGTAAAGTTTTTCCATAGTCAACCCTATGTAGCTTCCGAGTCTATTTGCAAAATGTTTATTAGTATTATTATTTATGAAACATTCATATAGAATTCCCTCCTCTTTATTTAAGTATATGGGGCTTCTACAAGTTAACATTATGAAATATCTCACTCAAGTCCTTCACTATCACGTAACTCTCATGAATATCATTCATTAATAATCAATTTTTCATTAGCTTTAATAGTCTACTTAACACTTGTTGCATAAGGGGACATTCACATGGTTAAAGAAGTGAGATTGAAACTAATAAAATGAATTACAAAGTGACAATCATCACTTCTAAGACTTACAACTCGTAATTGATACTTCTAAAGAAGATCACATATCCAAGTACAAATCTAGCTTCAAAACTCCTAAAAGAATATTTTAAAAAGAATTTAACATCACCAAAGCTAACAATTAGAATTTTGAACATGTGCCTCCAAATTAAGGGGGATTACACACAAGATCCAAATAGAAGCAATGGCAAGCAAGTGTTTGTTGGAAGGTTTCACAGAAGCTTCTAGACCTTACAATCCATTGGCCAGGGAACCTAACTTCATTTGAGAGTCAATTTCAGGGTATGCAACTTCTTCCAAAACTAAGAAAGTTCTCTAATGAAAAGGGCAACGCACCTCTAGTCTTCATAATGAAACCAAGATCTCAAAGTGTGAAGATCTCTAAATAGACTATATTATTTACCATAAATATCATAATAGATAGAATTTAAGAAATTGAAGCATTCTTATGATTTGGGCTCCTTATTGCATAACTTACATAGACGTTCATCGCAAGGTAAGTGTTGGTCAATGTCCATCATTAACTAGTTTAGTTTATAACAAAACTTGCATTGACAAGATACGAGTAAAGGCTATGGGGGAGTTGGCCCCTAAGATACGTCAGAGTGATCACAAAATCAATACAAATATACAAATTAGTACAATAATAATGATGAAGTTTAAGACAAAATGTCTCTTCTATTGTAATTCAAATGTATATCAAATATGCTTTGAGAGCCTTCTCTATAATTATTTTATGGGCATTGTTTTTAGATACACACCTTGGGATAAAGGATATAGTGGAAAATTGTCATTATCCTAGAAAAAGAGTTTAAACCTTCACACACTCATAGTGTTAGTTGTTATGTTTGACAAGATGTATGGAAAAGTAAAGTGCAAAAAATGAAATCTTTATGGGCATTGTTTTTAGTAGGATAAAGGATATAGTGGAAAATTGTCATTATCCTAGAAAAAGAGTTTAAACCTTTACACACTAAGAGTGTTAGTTGTTATGTTTGACAAGATGCATGGAAACGTAAAGTGTAAAAAATCAAGAACAAAATCAATGGATAAGGTGATAATTATAAAAAAAATCAAAATCATAGTATAAGAGACTTATCTCTAAGGTGGTATAGACATTTATTTTAACCAAGAGAAGAAAGATTTAAATTTTACACTTATTTTTACATAACAGTAAAAATAACCAAAGAGTTATGGGGTAACCGATTTCAGATATTTCAGGATAAAGGGTACATATATTAGGTAGTGGAAGATTGGTATCTTAGCAAAATAGTTTAAACCTTCTCACACTAAGAGTGTTAGTTATCGTGCTCGCAAGATGCAAAGAAAAGTAAAGTGCAAGAAAAGGATATTTATGCTTACCAAAAAAATAGAACAAAATCAATGGATGGGGTGATAATTATAAAATTTGTTGGAATACTAAAAGGGGGGGTGAATTAGTATGAGCACTTTTATTACTTTTAACCACAATATGTATTGCTTAATTTTATGAGTAGTCCATCAATATCATTCAAATCATCATGATAAGTATAAATAAACAGTGAACAATAAGCATCCACACAAGTACACAATACACCAGAATTTTACGTGGAAACCCAATGCGAGAGAAAACCACATAATGTTTTTCTTATATGTCAGAAGAAATACATTCATAGGAAGCATCAACTTCCTTGTTTTCCAGCTACAACTGGAAGGAGGCTCCAACTTGAAGGAAGCTACAACTCCTTTAGTTTTCCGGCACCAACCGGAAGGTGGCTAAAACCACCTATCCTTGCCCCATCCTACCACCCTAAAATTAAATGTAGACCAACCTATCACTACCACTAATACATCAACCTATCATTGTCCATGTCACTAGACCTGTCATTGTTACTGTCATTGATACTGAACTATCTCATCAACATCATCAACCAACAAGATATACTCACATAGATCATATGCTAATATCACCACAAACAACTCTCAACCATATCAAAAAATGCCTCAAACAAATACTATATGATATGCCTCAACTATGTACCACAAAATATGTCATAAACCATATACTAAACAAGTACCAAAACTCTCAAGATGTGCATCAAGTATAAACCATAATCTCCAAAATATCACCAAGCCATGCCACAAATATGAGCCATAACATTACCAAGATATAACCCTCAAAACTTAAACAATGACATACCTCGTAACCTGTGACAACCATGTTGCATATTCATGCCTTATTGCAACCTGGAACAAACATCCCCTTTACTTTACCTCATCCTTGCTACCTTATATTTGCAAATAGATCAAGTGTTCACTAGATAGATATTCAATAAAATTGTGTGTAAGAATGAGAGACTCTTGATGTGTATTTATACTCTTCCATGTAATTTATTTTCAACCGTTTTAACTAGCAAATTTCTTGATGACTTTCTATGGGCTTCTAGAATAATTGACTTCTTGTTGACCTTCTAGGGGTTTCTAGAATATTCTTGAGGGTCCTCCAACTTCACAAGGCCATATCTCTCGAACCGTGAGGAACCATGTGGCGTATCACATATCACCGGAAATGGCATGACATGTACTATCCATCTATGATAGTATTCCTTGCAAGTAAATTGACCTTCATTTATTTATTCCTCGATCAACTGCAAGTTCCATGACCATACCTTCGGGGCTACCAGAATTTGCTACCGGACTTGCTTCAAGGGTTGACATCGATGATAACCAACCCAATCTTTCAACAATATCCCCCTTTGGCATTAATGGCAACACTTTGATGCAACGTTGATGGCATGGAAACACTTATGCTCATGCTCCCCCTGTGACCATCACTCCCCATGTACTCATGCCTATGTTCTTTCTCTCCATTTACATGCCTCTAATTACTCTCTTCCCCTTTGACATCAGTGGAAAAGGGTAGCTTCCCTTTGGGGTTGTTTCCCCCGTATGAATTGTCCTTTGGGTTGCTCCCCCTATTTGAACTGTCCTTTTGGGTTTCTCCCCTTGTTTGCAAGCTTTAGATCTTTCTACTACCCTTTTTCTCTTTATGGTACTTCCTCATGTAAACCTAAGACATATATGAAAAGTATTCAAAAATTCTTGTCTTCAAATCTTCTATCTTTTCTCTTCCCCTGTTGTGTTTTTCTTTGTGTTGTGTAGTTCAATGTGGGGCAGAAACTACTCCAAGTTTATGTCGAAGATACTCAAAAGTCTCCCTCGAAAGCGATTTGGTGAAGATATCCACAATCTGCTATTTTGTCCTGACATACTCTACCCTGGTGTTTTTCTCTGCAACTTGTTCCCTTAGAAAGTGAAACTTGATCAGAATGTGTTTCATCTTGGAGTGCATCACTGGATTCTTTGAGATACTTATGGCATTGGTATTATCACAAAATATCAGAATGGACTCATCATATTCAACCTGTATATCCTTCAAAGATTGTTTCATCCATATAACCTAACTACATTGTGTTGCTTCTACAATATACTCTGCTTCTATTGTAGGCAAAGATATAGATGATTTTTTTTTACTTAACCAAGATACCAGACACTCACCCAAGTAAAAGGATGCTCCACTTGTACTTATTCTATCATCAATGCTACCTACCCAATCTGCATTTGTGTAGGCAACTAGAGATAGATCATTCCTCTTTGGATACCATAATCCATACTCTTATGTACCTTTGAGATATCTGAATATCCTCTTCACTACCATAACATGTGATTCCTTTGGTGTTTCTTGAAGCCTTGCAACATTTCCAACTTCCTTCATCACATCTAGTCTAGAAGTTGTCACATGGAGTAAGTTGCCAATCATCAATATGTATTGTCTCTAGTCCACATCTTTAGAATCATCATCCTTACTTAACTTACAACTAATCTACATAGGAGTACTGACTGGTTTGCAATCTTCCATTCCAAACTTCTTTAGCACTTCTCTGATATACTTGGTTTGAGAGATGAAGATATCTTTGTTGCTCTGACATATATGTATTCCCAAAAAGAACATCAACTCACTAAGTAAGGACATTTCAAACTCATTCTGCATGTCTATGGAAAACTTCTGACTCATCTTGTCATCATCACTTCCAAAGATGATATCATCAATTGATTCAACATAAACTTCAATTATCAGTATACTATCTTAATTTACCTTTATGTAGAGATTGTTGTATGCATTTCCTTTCCCGAATTTGTTCAGTCTTGAATACCATACTCCAGGGGCTTGTTTGAGACCATATAGTGCCTTCTTCAACCTACAAACATAATTTTCCTTTTCTGACAATTGAAATCATTTTGGCTGCTCGATGTATACTTATTCTTCTAACTCACCATTTAGAAAGGCTGACTTCACATCCATCTGATATGCCTTGATATTTTTGGAACATGCATAAGCTAGAATCAACCTAATTTCTTCCATTCTGGAAATTGGGGCAAAGGTTTCTTCAAAATATATACCTTCAACCTGAGTGTATCCTTTACATACCAATCTTGCTTTGTTCCTGGTAACCTATCCTTCCCCATTCAGTTTGTTTATGAAGACCCACTTTGTACCAATCACGTTCTTGTTTTTTGTCCTTGGAACAAGTTCCCATGTAGCATTCTTCTTTATCTAGTCCAATTCTTCATCCATAGATTTTATCCAATATTCATCCTTGATGGATTCTTCAAAATTGCTTGCCTCGATTGTGGATAATAGTGCTAGGTGTTGTTGTTCTAGTGAACGTATTATTCATTGGGTTTCAACTCCTGCATCTTTATTCCCAATTATCTGTTCCGATGGATTATTTTTCTTCACTCATCTGCTAGGTGTCTTTGGATGTACCTAAAGATCGTGTTTCTCTTTCTCTGCTTCTAACTGCTCTTCTTCTTCATCTACTTCCTCTTCTTTTAAATCTTCTTCCTGATCCTATTCCACTGGATATTTGCGTCCTTATTTTATCTTCTGTCCATATGTCTCATCAATCATCACATTGATGCTTTCTACTATTTTGTTGAGTCTTAAATTGAAGCATTTGTATTATTTTCTTTTTCTTGAGTACCCAACCAGTATGCCTTTATCAACTCGAGAGTCAAATTTTCCAATCTTTCCATCTTCTCTTTTGATATAGCATTTTCTTCCAAACACTTTGAAATGCTTCACATTTGTTGGTCTTCCTTTCCATAGCTCGTAGGGAGTCTTATCACTGTTATTTCTGAGCATTCCTTTGTTCTAGATATGAACTATTGTATGCACTGCCTGTACGCAAAATATGTTCTTCAACTTGGAATTTTTCAACATGGTTTTGGCCATTTCATGTACTGTTTTGTTCTTCCTTTCGACAAATCCATTTTGTTGAGGTGTCCTGGCTATTGAGAACTGTCTCTTTATCCCATGCTTGCTACATAATTCCATGAATTCCTTTGATGTGAACTCTCCTTCATTATCTGATCTTAAACACTTGATTTTCGATTCTATCTCAGTTTCAACCAACTCTTTGTATATCTTGAAGTGTTCAAATGCCTCTGACTTCTTATTGAGAAAGAAAACTTCATTCATTGTTGTGTAGTCATCAACCAATAGCATAAAGTATTGTTCACCATTCAATCCATTCGTTCTGATCAGTCCAACTAGATCAGTATGCACAATCTCTAGTGGTTTCGTTGTGGAGTACTCTTTTGATTTGAACTCAGTCCTAGTTTGTTTTCCCTACAAACAATGCTTGCATAGAGTATTTGTTGGCTTCAAAATCTGGGGCATTTCTCTTACTACTTGCTTTCTATTGATTTTGACAAGATTATCAAAATTTATGTGACCCATTCTTTTGTGCCAGAGCCAACTTTCATCTTCATTTCCTAAGCAACATTTTTCTTTTCCAATTTCATTTAGTACATATATGTTTCTTGGAGTTCTTACAGTTGTAGCCACCAACTTGCATGATCCTGCCTTTATTATCTCGCATTTCTCTGAGTCAAATACAAGTATGTGTCCTTGATCACACATTTGGCTTACACTTAGTAGATTGTGCTTCATGTCTTCGACTAATAGAACATTTTTTTCCCTAGCATCCTTACTTCCAACCTTAACTGTGCCTCTTCCTATAATTTTGGTTGAGTTGTCATTCCCAAATGAAATTGATCCATCTCTTTCCTTCTTCAATGTTAGAAACCTGTCCTTATCACCTATCATACGCTTTGAGCAACCACTGTCAACATACCATCCACATTTCTCGTGTTGAGTCTGTAGAGAAAGCTTTGATTATTCAATATTGAATTGATCTTATTGAGGTCTTTCTATTGATGGTTGTTGTTGACTCTGAATTATGAATCTTCTAGGTGGTGTAGTGTCTATGTGGTCTTCTTCTTGGGTCTTCTTTCCTTCTTCCTTCTTAGGAGAAATTTTGACAATTTCTGCATATCTTTTGTGTTCTACTTCTTATTTTGTTGTCCTTGAGCTCAAACCTTTCTCTGTCTGCATCTAATTGTACCCTATCCTAGACTTGTCATAGTATGGCCTTTGACTACTAATGATCTCATCCAATATTTTGGTGTTGTCCTGCTGCAAGTATTTCTTCTGAAAATCTTTTTTTAGAGTGACTATTTATGCCTCCAAGGCTTCAATCATCTTGTCCTTTTCATGTAACTGACCTTTGAGTGCTTCTTTGATTCCTTTGTCTTCTTCTACCTAGATTTTTAACTTCATGATAATTTGTTCGACTTCTTCAGAGTTGGAATTCTGAGATCCTTCTTTCCTCTTTAGTTCTACCTTAAGTGACTTGATTTTGTTTCTTTCAATTCTTAGATCTTCTAAGGAAATGATCAATTCTACTATGAGATCTACTTCTCCTTCTTCGTCAGAATCTTCTCTTTCCACGAATATTACTCTTTCTATATCACTATCCCTGTCTTCACACTCATCTGATGAGGAATTGTCTTCCTTGGTGTAGAGACTTTTCTTGAAGAAATTCTTTTTGTTTCTTCTACCCTTTTGATTTTTCTTTTTCTTTTTAGGGTCTTCTTCTTCATCACTTTCCTTATTCTTATGAGGACATTTAGAAGAAAAATGACCAATACCACCACAATGAAAACATTTCAATGGAAGCATACCTTTGTATTTGTTAGTTCCTCTTTTCAACTTTCTCATGAAGTTTTCCATTTCTTCATCGTCCTCTAAGTCATTGCTGCAGCTGCAATCTTATTTTGGTTTTTTCTTGTTCTTCTTCTTTGTATTTTTTTATGCCTTGAATGATGCCTCCTTCATGACTGGATTGTCTTGCTCTATCCTCATCTCATAGGATGTGTGTATTCCATGTAGCTCGTCCATACTTAATGTAGCTAGGTCCACTCTTTCTTCTAAGGCTGAAATCTTTGGATCAAATATCATTGGAAGAGACCTTAGTACCTTTTGAAAAATGACTAGTTCTTTCATTTCTTCTCCCAAACCTTTAACAGTGTTTACTATTTCATCAACTTGCAAAAAGTAGGTTGCAATGTCTTCATATTCCTTCATATTCAATTGTTCGAACTTAGTTTTGAAGGTTTGGATTTTAGCTCCCTTGACTTTATCATTTCCTTCATAAATCTTTTGAAGCTTATCCCAAAGATCCTTTGTAGAATCGCAATGCATAACCTTAACAAACACTGAATTAGCAAGATTGTTTAGGATAATACCTTTAGCCTTTGAGTTGTTTTCTTCAAGTTTATTTCCATCCTTGTCTTTTGGGGGAGTGGTTGGTGCTTTGTATCCATCTACTATTGCTCGCCAGACATCATATACTTGTGCCTGTAAAAAGGCTTGCATTCTTATACTTCAAAATGCATAATTTTGCCCGCCAAATACTTGTGCTCCAATCTTAGTGTATTCCATGATCTTCATCTAGTGGTTAGACTACTTCTTGAAGGACCTTCTCTAAAACCAATTGTTGGAATACTAAGAGGCAGGGTGAATCAATATGAGCACCTTTTATTACTTTTAACCACAATATGTATTGCTTAACTTTATGAGCAGTTCATCAATAACATTCAAATAATCATGAGAAGTATAAATAAACAATGAACAATAAGCATCTACACAAGTACACAATACACCAAAATTTTATGTGGAAACCCAATGCGGGAGAAAACCATGAAATGTTTTTCTTATATGTCAAAAGAAATACATTCATATGAAGCACCAACTTCCTTGTTTTCCAGCTACAATTGGAAGGAGGCTCCAACCCCCTAGTTTCTCAAGCTCCAACTCCCTAGTTTCTCAGACTCCAACCTAAAGGAAGCTACAACTCCCTTAGTTTTCCGGCACCATCTGGAAGGTGGCTACAACCACCTATCCTTGCTCTGTCATGCTACCCTGAAATATAAATGTAGACCAACCTGTCACTACCACTGATACATCAACCTGTCACTATCCCTGCCACTGGACTTGTCACTGTTACTATCACTGATACTAAACTATCTCATCAACATCATCAACCAACCAGATCTAGTCACATAGATCATATGCCAAGATCACCACAATCAACTCTCAACCATATCAACAAATGCCTCAAACAAATACCATATGATATGCATCAACCATGTACCACAAAATATGACATAAACCATATACTAAACAAGTACCAAAACTCTCAATATGTGCATCAAGTATAAACCATAATCTCCAAAATATCACCTAGCCATGCCACAAATATGAGCCATAACATTACCAAGATATAACCCTCAAAACTTATACAATGACATACCTCATAACCTGTGACAACCCTGTTGCATAATCATACCTTGCTACAACATAGAACAATCATCCCTTTACTTTACCTCATCCTTGCTACCTTATATTGACAAATATATCAAGTGTTCACTAGATAGATATTCAATAAACTTGTGTGTAAGAATGATAGACTCTTGATGTGTATTTATACTCTTCCATGTAAGTTCTTTTCAACCACTTTAACTAGCAAACTTCTTGATGACTTTCTAGGGGCTTCTAGAATAATTGACTTCTTGTTGACCTTCTAGGGGTTTCTAGAATATTCTTGAGGGTCCTCCAACTTCACAAGGCCATATCTCCCTAATTGTGAGGAACCACGTGGCGTACCACATATAATCAGAAATGGCATGATGTGTACTATCCATCTATGATAGTCTTACTTGCAAGTAAATTGACCTTCATGTTTTTATTCCTTGATCAATTGCGGTTTCCATACCTTCATGGCTACCGAAATTTGCTACCAGACTTGTTTCAAGAGTTGACATCAATGGCAATCAACCCAATCTTTCAACAAAAAAATGATAGTATAAAAAAATCATCTCTGAAGTGACATAAACACTTTAACAAAGAGAAGAAAAAATTAAATTTTATATATTTTTCATGTAAGAAAAAAAACTTTACCAATATGTAAGTAAAAACTTTACCCATTATAAGATAATTTTTAGTAACAATTTGAAATTATATTATATAAATTGCAAGTAAAACCTTTAAAAAGTGTACAAAATATTAAACTGTCATGATTATGATAAGAATAAAAAACAATGGTAAAACATCAAAACATGATATGATTATGATAAAAGTAAAAAGGGTAAAATATCAAATTATAAAGATTATGATAAGAATAAAAAGGGTAAAACATCAAATTATAGATGGTTATGATAAAAATAAAAACAATGGTAAAACATCAAAACATGACATGATTATGATAAGAATAAAAATGGCAAAATATCAAATTATAAAGATTATGATAAGACAAAAAAGATAAAATGATCATGATAAGAATAAAAAGGGTAAAATATCAAATTATAAAGATTATGATAAGAATAAAAAGGGTAAAACATCAAATTATAGAAAACTATTAAAAAGACCCACCAAGCATGACACCAAAATATGAAATTATAAATAGTTGTACAACTTTGACCCCATGAAAATGAAATGAATATGTGATGTGTATATGCACTACATGAAAATGAGATGAATATGTGATGTGTATATGTATCTCATGAAAATGAGATGAATATGTGATGTGTATATGCATTGTGAAGTGTAGTACCTAGTTGTTGATTAAAGTTTCAAACTTAAGCATGTGACTCTACGTAGACATGTTGTCACAAACACATCATGTTAATGAACCTTGGGATCTCTCACATGTATGTTCTAGAAGTGAACAATTTAACCTTTAGCAAGACTAGGAGATATAAAAAAGAAATGCAAGAATGGATATGGAGACTTTAAAAAAGAAATGCAAGAATGGATAAGGAGAATTTAAAAATAAAAAGTAAATTAAAATTTGGTTTGAAAAGAAGTTAGAAAGACCAAAAAAAAATAGGGATATAAAATATAAATTTAGAATTTAATTAAAAAAAAAAAAGTCAAAATGAATAATACATCTTCAAAATTAATTATGTAAAGATTTTAATATTCAAATTATGTTTTAATTATGTAAAGATTTTAATATTCAAATTATGTTTTAGTTTGAATGAGTACCGTTCATTAATGATCAATTGTTATTTTGTTTAAATAATTTATTTAGCATATATTGCAATTAATTGTATTTGTTTTTTTAATAGTTTATTTAATATTTATTGGGTTTGGTGATATTTGTATGGATGAGAAAGTGGGATCTACAAAACCTGTCGATCTATTTCGGGTGGTGCAAGAGCATGTGGAAATGAGACATACAATAGAAAATTAAACTTTTTTTCTGGTTGGTTGTTAATAACAAAATTTTGACTTGGCATAATCTCCAACAGAGAGGATGGGAAGGTTTTGGTAGATGCTAGCTTTGCAAAGAAGATAACGAAGATATTGAACACCTTTGTTTACATCGTTCTTTTACCAATTACATCTGGAAGAAAATCATTTCCATTAAAAATTATGCTCAGGATTGGGGCGGGAGTGATCTAATTCACTGTATAACCAAGTGGACAAAGAACAAGTCAATTCCAACTGTTTTAGCTCCTCAGATTTGTTGGTTTATCTGGATAGAAAGGAACGCTGCTACTTTTGAAGGTAAAAAACCATCAACTCTTTCGGTTGTCATAAGATCCCTTGGATCCTTACATTTCTGGGTGCAAAAAAAGATCACTCTTTCTATCTGCCCTTTCTCGATTGATCAACTTCTTGAGTATCCAGTGGCTTGTTTCGACGGAGCAACAAAGGCAAATGGAATGTGCAGCGGAGCCGGGGGAACCATTAAACTTTCTGCCTCTTTAGTCTATAAATGGTTTTTGAACTGTGGGTTCGGAATAAACACAAAGGAAGAATTAATGGGAGCACGGGCTACTCTCTTCATAGCAAATTCTCTGTCTCTTCACAAGATTGAGATACTGGGCGATTCAAAGGTAATCATAGATTGGTTGAATAAAAAAAGTGATCTGCGTGTTAGCTCTTTGGAAGGTTGGAAACAAAAAATTAGTTTTATAAGAAGACATTTCGAAGCCATCCAGTTTTTCACATTTACTGTGACTTCAACAAGGACATAGATGGACTATCAAAGATAGCTCTATCAGAACCAAAAGGATATATCGCGTTGTTCTTGTGGTCTGATGGAATAGAGGGCCAACGCTAACATATCAAGATCTACTAGCCCCTTCTATTTCCTCCTTTTTGGACAGTTTTTTCTCCCAGTTTTGTGTTTTTTCATTGGGATTTTTATATTTCAGTCTTACGAGCTTGGAATGTAAGTCAAGATTGTGCTCCTTGCTCAGGGCTCAGCCTGGAGTTTCTTGTTGTTTTGTAGAAGTTTTTTTTGGGGTGAACAAGCTTGTTACCCTCTGGAGATTCAATTTTTGTAGTCAGTTTATTATGCCTTTTAAAAGGTTGCTTATGGACTATTCAGATGTAAACATTATATTCCTTTAATATAATTGTGATAATTT
The DNA here is from genome assembly GCA_000966675.3 of Picea glauca. Lineage (NCBI taxonomy): Eukaryota > Viridiplantae > Streptophyta > Pinopsida > Pinales > Pinaceae > Picea > Picea glauca. The sequence goes on from JZKD02S0137309.1 coordinate 289,783, forward strand.
TCTTCTGGAAAAAGAGAAAGTGGGATCAAGTTTATTATATTTTTGAGGTTTAGATTTAATAATGAAGACTTATTGAAAATGTCATCAATTTTAGACAATTATGGATAAAGTGTGTTTAATCATGTTTTTTTTAATGGTCAATTTTGCTTAGCTTGCTATTCAATTAACAATTAGCAAGTATTGTTCTTATGGACTATTCATTTAGAGTTTCTTTCTCTTTTATTGTATTTAAAGTAGCTAAGTGCATTTACACAATACCATGAGAGGAAAATCCCTGAGATTCTATTTCTTTATAAGGAATAATACTAGACTCCAAAAAGAACCTAAAAAAGAACCTAGTATGATAAAGATGTTATGTTTTTCATGTGGATACCACTTATTTGTCAATTTTAAAAATAATAATATTTTTAACAAATAATAGTAATATTATATGTTAGTCAAATACAAATACAAATATCTCTATAATAATAATAATCTAATTTTAAGGTCATGGCCAAGCCAAACATCAAATTGGTGTATGAGACCCCCTTGTTTGTGGGACAAGGGACCCCCTCTGCACAAGGATTTGATTGCTAAAGTCTATGGGGGTATACATCTAGAGTTCATAGCTTGAGTGGTTGGGTGGACTATTTGTTCTCCTCCCAACCCGGGTTCAATTTCCATAAGTGACATGTTGGCCCGTTGTGATAAGGCTAGAAGGATAGGCACCCCCCTTGAGTGGGACCCCCTCATTGGTGTGTCTCTGGATGTCTTGGTCCTCGATAAGTCATAATTTCCCTGCTAGGCACTAGCTTGCGCGCTGTTGGCACTAGCCTATGGTTTATAGTGGCAGCAAGCCATATTTGACCCTGGGTCTCGCCTAGGTAATCCCAATGAGTTATTGATTCCCCTAGATCGAAAAAAAAAGTCTACAAAGGTATACATACCCTACGCCCCTATGGATTTGAAACTGTGACCTCCAAGGAGGAAGCACATACTCTTGACATGAAAGGGAGATTTAATATATACACTTAAAAGTTGCAATATAGAGAGATAAAAGAGAGATTCACATTTACACATAAGCAAACATACTATAGATATGATATTTACATACACATATTGTTACCCCTTTCTTCATGTGCAGTTAAATCCATCTTCAATGGTAACAAATTTACACCTCAAGAGATCCACTCCCTTTAGGTGTTTGATAGACTTGTAATTAATATGGATCTAAGTTAGTTTAATCATATGGGGCACTTCCACTTATGAACATTATGAAATATCTTACTCAACCCATTCACCATCACCCACCTCCCATGATCATCATTAAACAATGTTCATTTTTTCAATTAACTTGAACAATATACTTAACATTAATTACCCATTCACCATCACCCACCTCCCATGATCATCATTAAACAATGTTCATTTTTTCAATTAGCTTGAACAATATACTTAACATTAATTGTATAAGGGATGTTCACATGAGTAAATAAGTAAGATTGAAACTAGCAAAATTCAATCGTCACCTTTGAAACTTGCACTCATAACCACTATTCCCAAGAAGCTCACTTATCCAACAACAATTCTAGACAATTTTAGCTTAAACACGTTTAACCAAGAAATTTTTCCACAATTAAGCTCACTTAGTTTTCCACTTCATATACAAAACCTTAACAAGGGTTACATGTGAGAGGAGTGTTGTTATATTTATATTATGTTGGAAAACTTTGAAGTGGGGTTAAAATTGAAACTAGCAAAATGAATTACATACTATGGATTGTCACTTCCAAGACTTCATTCCAATAACTACGAATTCCCAAGAAGATCACCTATTCAAATATGATTCTAGCTTAAAAACACTTAACTATGAAAATTGTCATAGTTAAACTCACTTAGTTTACCACCTACTATGAAGAGGGCTTTAAATGAAGCGGTTGGTAGACTCTCGATTTTCCATTGGGATAGAGGGATAGTGAGCCCTATCTCCTCTATAAATGTCTTTGAATGATGTTGGTTGTTCCCTATTTTGCTCTTGGATGGTTAATTGGGTTCTTTGCTTGCTTGTCCCTCTTCTTTTGGGCTGTTCCACCTTGGCAGTTTTTGCTTGTTTCGGCCCCTCTCTGTAGGTGCGCTGACCTTGTTTCGGTGTTGCTGGCAGTTTGCTTTGTAAAGAAATTTATACCATATATAAATTTGAACAATTTTCTCTTGAAAAAAAAAATCTTAGTAAGTGTTACATGTAAGAGCCTAATGAAGGTAATGACACATGTAAATTAAAAAGTGGACAAAGTCAACCATATTTTCTTTTAAATTATTTTTAAATATTGTAGTTTAAATTTTCTACCAAATGACTCTTTTTTGAAAAGATTTTTATGTACCTTCGCTAGAAATCTGGTGAGAAATTGTTAAATCCATAGATTGAGTAATTATTTCTATATAATCCTAGTGTCCTAGGGATTTTTCAGCATATGAATGAATCCATTTCTACATTCAAAAATATATTTTAAACAACAAAAAATAGTGATTTCGTATTAAAAGGGATTTTCTCAATAACTACAATTCCACTTAATTGGTGGAAATTTTGAGACACATTATTGAAATTTAAAAAAATAAATTAAAAAAAAAAAAAAAAAACTTAAACATATCCGTTAGCTCCAATTTACTTGGAAAAGCAAATTACCCTCTCTTAAAAAAAATATATATGTTAATGATTTTTAAATAAAATAAAATATTTTTATTTATTTATAATATTTCAATTATATATATTTAGATATGTTACATATACATATCTTGCTATGGATACATCAATAAATGTGACCAGGACATTTCACATGAACACTCATCTCTTTCAAATTTGAAAGGTTGGACTGACACCTTTGTCTCATGCATCCACAACTGGCACATTTCCAGTTGTAATGGTTATCTCGACACGTGGCACATTTCCATTTGCAAAGCTCAGTTCGCCGACTCATTGCAACCCCCTTTGGGGTAAGCGTGTTGAGACTAAGTGGGTTGAGACTTGCCCTATAAGATCGATAAACTTTTGATCCCACTCGGTCAGGTGGGGTTGAAGCGGTCCGAAAAGTTGATACAAAGTTGAACGATAAATGTAACAGAAACACGGTGAACGCGCTCTCGCCGTCTCCACATTCGACAGGGACGTCAATCACTCGATGGTACTGAGGAGAAGAGAGTATACAGAGCTAAACAGAGACCTCCGAGCTGCGAATGATGGTATTTTGCTTATAATTTCAGCGATTTTGACGTGCCATTGGGCCCTTTATAGCTTGTGGGCGCTCTCAATTCACTCCCCGAATCCTTTCTTCGGATACCTGATCACATTTTTTTTCCCACTCAAAACCCATCTGTGAGCTGTTTTGGGCCTCAGATTCGAGGAAGCAACGGTCCAGGAACCGTAGAGAGCTTTAAAACAAGCTCTGAAACGCCTCTGGGTGCTCGGATATAGGATTTTCTTTAGCAGAAAAAGAAAAAAAACGATGGAGCGTGCGTGGTTTGCTGGGTTGATTATTTTTGTATTGGGGAGCATGGCCTGTGCGGTGGAAGGGCTGGGGGTGAACTGGGGAACCATGGCATTGCACCCGTTGTCTCCTGATATCGTGGTCCAGATGCTGAAAGACAACGGAATAAAGAAAGTGAAGCTCTTTGATGCAGATGGGGACACTCTCCGGGCTTTGGCAAATACTGACATTGAGGTCATGGTGGCGATTCCCAACAATATGTTGCAGCACCTCAGCGACAGCTATAAGGCTGCAGAGAAATGGGTGGACAAGAATGTCACCAGATATAACTTCTCTGGTGGTGTTAATATCAAGTATGTGTTTTCATTGTTTTTTTAAATTTTATTTTGGTTTTGAATTTAGTGGAAGAAGATCAGAGGTTTAAAGAGCATTCTCTGGATAGCTGTATTTTGGGTATTCTTGTTTGAGTGCTTGGTCTTGATTTTGGTAGATGATTCAAATTGAGTTTTCTTGATTCCTGGTTTTATTAAGCTCCTACACCATTTTGCAACCAACCCATGACGATATTGAAGTAGGTGGAAAGCGTGGTTCCTAGGTAATTAAGGGTGTCGCCTCTAATCGGGGTAAATGCAGATACCCAGAGTTGAGTTTAACTTTGGAAAATCCTGGCAGTTTTAGATCCCTCCATGGTTTAGGGCCTAGTCCTCTGAAATAGGGCAATGCTATAAATGGTGAGTTTTAAGCCATGTGGGATTGGACATTAATAAGGCGATGCCCACATGTATAGGGTCTCTCTTCCCTTCAGAGAAGACAGAGCCAAAGTAATGAGTTTTTACGTTTACCCATTCTGTGATCTGGAGAAAGCCCTGGGCCGGGACAATGTTGAGAGAAGTCATATGTGAACTGTGGAAACTTGTAAACAGTGAGTGCAGATCTCCCAAACCACAGTGTGAATGTGGGTGCCTCATAAACATGGAGTTATTTTTTTATCTGTGAGCTTTGTTAGCTCAAACAGAAATTATTTGAGTGACTCCATTGGATTGAAAAAACATTTCCACCATGGAGGAAGCTCCACCCAGTGAAAAGTTGACTAAATTAAACTGAACCTTGCTGTGAGGAAGTGATCTGTGCTGAAAAACCTTCTTTTGTTTCATTTTTCCTTGATTTCCCTGAGAATGTTAGTGTTGTATCATGGATGGCCTACAATACTGCATAGTTCCAGGGATCGGCTGCTAAGTGTGTATTAATTTGCTTTAGGAGATGGAGGAGCTGATAATTTTTTAAAATTCTGCACTAGAAGATATTTTCTTTGTGTTCAAATTGCAATTGTTACATGATTTTGTTCTTGTTTGTCAGCATATGCAACCTCTGGCTACTGACAAACTGACATATTAGGTTGTCTTTTTTTATATAGTTTGGTTTATGGGGTCTCTGTCTGATACATGTCCTCATAGCAGAATGACAATATAGCATGGCTGAAATAGTTCTATTAGACTCTAATAGCCATTATCATTTGGCCATGTTTCGCTCAAATTGAAACTTCCTTTTTAGCCAGGCCTCTTCTAAGTTATCATAGAAAAGATTCAAAGTAAATTTTCGATAAATAAGCTGACTAGTTTCACTTCATCATTTAATGAATATATATAGTACTGACTAATCCCCTGAATATGTCCCAGCAGTAATTTTCAAAATTTCAATATATGTTTTTGTGTTACTAATTTCGCTCCTGTTTTTGACACATTTTGGAAAATGACACAATGAGTATTTCGTTCAAATTGGCACTTTATTATTTTACAGGCAAATTTCCTGCAATTATATGCTTTGAAGTTTGGATGTCAGCGTTTACAATGATTGGAAACAAAAGATTTGTTTTAGGCCTGCTGAAGGCATTGTTGGATATCAGACTATATTTCAGAGACCAGACCATTGTTTGATGTTTAATTTGTACCAAGTTAAGAGTTTGAGTCGACAAAAAAAATAAGACAATAGTCTTTCCTAACTATTACGTAATGTAAATACAATCAAGATACTCCACATTCAGCGATGATCATAAGTGTCCAATGATTTTCTTTTTTATAGTTATAATTTACAGTGCCATTGGAAGGTCTGTCTTCTTTTTATATCACAAAGAATTTTACCTAAACAGTTTACATTCTGATTGACTATTTGCAGATATGTTGCAGTTGGAAATGAGCCTTTCCTGTCAGCATACAATGGCTCATATCTGAATAATACTTTTCCTGCTCTGCAAAATATTCACAAAGCTCTTGTCAAAGCAGGTTTAGCAGACCAAATTAAAGTTACTGTACCTCTCAATGCAGATGTTTACAATTCCCCAAGTGACAATCCAGTACCATCTGCTGGGGATTTCAGAGCAGATATTCATGACCTAATGAAGCAAATTGTCACATTTTTGAATGATAATGAAGCACCCTTTACGGTCAATATCTATCCCTTTCTAAGCTTATATGCTGATGAAAACTTCCCTATGGATTTTGCCTTCTTTGATGGTGATAGTCAGCCAGTAGTTGATGGGAGTGTCCAATACACCAATGTCTTTGATGCGAATCTTGATACATTAGTTTGGTCTCTAAGGAAGGCAGGGGTCCCTAATATGACAATCATTGTTGGAGAAGTGGGTTGGCCCACAGATGGTGATAAGCATGCCACTTCTGCATCTGCTCAGCGGTTCAATCAGGGCCTGTTGAAGCATATAACTAGTAACCAAGGAACACCCATGCGACCTGGAAATATTGAAGCTTATCTGTTTGGCCTTCTTGATGAGGATGCTAAGAGTGTTGCGCCTGGTAACTTTGAAAGGCATTGGGGCATTTTTGGGTATGACGGTCAGCCAAAATATGAGCTGGATTTTTCAGGCCCATTTCAGAATGGAGGATTGGTTCCTGCCAAGAATGTCAATTATTTACTTCCAAAGTGGTGTGTGTTCAATACAAACGCTACAGACCAGTCCAAGTTGCTTGACAGCATCACTTATGCTTGTACGTATTCTGACTGCACTGCTTTGGGTTATGGGTCCTCATGTAACAACTTGGATCTGTATGGCAATGCATCGTATGCATTCAACATGTACTTTCAGGTGATGAACCAATATGAGATTAACTGCGATTTTACTGGTCTAGCGGTGATAACAGAACAAAATGCATCACAGGGTTCTTGCAAATTTCCAATAGGGATTGCATATGCTGCAGCAGAGAGGTCCATCAAGATTCATGCTAATCTGGCTGTTGTCCTCTTGGGTGTTGTTACATTTATCCTGTCATTCTTATAGAAATTTGGGTCCATCAATTCATTATTTTTATATGCAGATCTTTGTATCTTCTCTTTTCCTCGTCTTTGGCTTCATCTACAAAGATATCCATTCATTTTTTGTGACCATGTACTCAAACTATTACAATAAAGCGATAGAACTATTATGTATTTGATTCTTAACATTTTATACAAGAAAAGTACTTGACATCAGTGGGATCTATGTGTGTGAATTTTGGGATGGCACAGGTTCTTGGTGTTAACTTTTGTGTGTAGATTGTTGCCATTATACTTCACTATTATTGTGTAGAATTCAGTTTTAGTTTTAAGGTTACAAAAGAGGAAACCTTCATGTTTTAGATGCCAGATACCTAATTGCCAAGAGCTGTAAAAATAAAAGCCAATTCCATGGTGCACAATCCTTCAAGTCCCTTCTTAAGGCAGAGGCAGTGGAGATCTATAACTTGGGAGTCACATTCTTATCCATAGTTAATGCCAAAGTTGAATTGTGTTGGGGATCTGATAATTCCAAAAATAAAAGCCAATTCCATGGTGCACAATCCTTCAAGTCTCTTCTTAAGGCAGAGGCAGTGGAGATCCATAACTTGGGAGTCACATTGTTATCCATAGTTAATGCCAAAGTTGAATTGTGTTGGGGATCTGATAATTCCAGTTGTCCCAGTGGTGCCACTTCAAACTTACTAGATACACCCTCTACTCCAAGTATGCCCAAGTGAAGTAATGGTCTTTACCATTCTTCCTCTCATAAAAGATCCCGCACCTCAAACTTATTGGATCCATCCTCTCCTCCAAACATGCCCAGTTCAAACTTATTGGATCTATCCTCTCCTCCAAGCATGCCCAGGTGAATTAATGGTCTTTACCATTCTTCCTCTCACAAAAGAAGATGGTTAGGAGCATGGCTTGGGTTATTGGAACTATCATTTGTTACATAGAAGGCTGCTGCAGACCTTCTAGGCCATAAAGAGGAGTTTCCTCAAAATAAAACTTTATGATTTGCTTTATCTCGACAAATTTCACATTGAAACTAGTCACGGAACTAGGACTGCGCTATGAAACAACAGATCCAACATGGAGAGAGAACTCCACGACTGCAAGAAAATGAGGATTCCTATTCTGCAAAGTGCAGAGTTGAAATTTAAGAAACCATGGATTATGGATTGTGGACAAAATGGTAAATGATGAATTTTGAAAATACATAAACCCCTTGAACTCATAAATGAGAAGGCTTTGTGTTTCGTCCAACGGAATGAAATCCTCGTCTGCTGAAGTTGAGCACTATCTCCATGATCCAATCTCATGTTGGATCGATATAATATAGTTTAATGGCAGCAATATCGCTATTTTCTTCAAACAAAGTTTGGGATTATAAAGATGAACTAAGCATTTGTTGGGTTGACATGGTGTGCTTCTTGGACTGAACATGTTCAGAATGATTGCATTCACAGCTAAAGGCATTATGGGTTTGACTTAAAACTCAGATTGCAAACTTCTATGGTTATGGGTCATGAAAATCCTCTGTAAATCTATGAAAGCGCTAGAAACAAGTGCTGAACACAGGTTGCAACATACAAAACATTTTTTAAAAAGAAATGTCAAACTTCAATGGAAAGTTAAGAAATGTGCATGGTGTGAAATGAAAACATTGATAATTTGAACCACATTCTCAACTCCGCCTCCAACACAATTTGTCATACAGTAATGATTTAGTGTTAACTTGGTAGAAGTATCCATAGAGAAAAGGAATATCGTGCTTTTCAAACAAAAGATAGAAATTCAGTATGTTCCTGTCGTTTCATAAGTGCACTCATTTTACATATAAGTGTACTACTTGTATAGCATTTCACTTTCTAAGAGCATAAAAGATATGTGCTTTGAAGCATTTCACTTTCTAAGAGCATAAAAGATATGTGCGATATAATTTTTATTTTAGTTTTTCAATATTGGGATCTATCAATATTAAAAGCCAAGTTTTAATAAAACCAAAATTTCCATGGAGTTTTATATCCCTATCCATGAGTGTTCACCATCATTCTGTACTCTTTGAATGTGGTTAGATGGCGTGGTTACTCTTTAAATGTGGGGAGATGGCGTGGTTATAGAAGAATATGCTAAAGAACTTCTATTTTAATAAAGTTACTAATGCTTTCAACAATAAAATCTATATATTAATATCAAATTTTGTTTTCTCTCTTAACTTTACTTTTAACTATGGATTTTAAATTTACACTTTGTTGATGGATAATATCCAAAGACACTTGTAGATAGGGGTTACATCTTTAACACAAGGAAATACTTGGGATTGTTTACTCCCTCACCATTTTGGTTTATAGAAAAAATTGCATTCCATCATTCACACCAAGACCCCTACTATATTTTCCTAAACAAATTACTAAAGTTTGAAATTTGTAAGGGTTATGAAATCTGTGTTTTTTTTAGCAGTTTATGAAAATTGATCAAAATTAACATATCTTATTTAAAATATAAATTTATCATAAATATCCACTTATTACACAGTTGTAGTTACCTTTGATTGACATTAGAGTTAACCTTGTCTATTTGTTAAACCCAAGAGTTGTTTTTACACCCACATTTATATTTAGCAGTTTATGAAAATTGATCAAAATTAACATATCTTATTTAAAATATAAATTTATCATAAATATCCACTTATTACACAGTTGTAGTTACCTTTGATTGACATTAGAGTTAACCTTGTCTATTTGTTAAACCCAAGAGTTGTTTTTACACCCACATTTATAGCATAAAAATTTGCATGCATTCATTGTTGAAATGTTTTAGAATATCAATTTTCGATTCTAGTGTGGCTTACTCATTTTGTATTTCATTATAGATAGAGATGACAATATGTAGGTTGTTGTTCTAAATTAAGCTTTTATTTTGGTAACATTGAGGTGCATATATTTAGGTTGAAATATAGTGCATCCAATGCATTAAACACTTTGTTCTATTATATTTTTATATTTTGAAAATAAGCATTTCTAAGACAAAATTATTAAATTTATTAAATATAGTTTGTTTAGAGAGTAGCTGCAGCTACAACTACTGCAACTAGTATTTTCGGTTTTAGGCTTGGAATTTCTCTTGGTTATGGTTTGGACTTTCTTATTGGTATGCTAGCTCTGGAGAGTGGTACACTACCTTGATTGGCTTTTGGACCTAGGGTTTTCTTTCAAATTATTCTCTCTGTTAAGGTTAAGGTGCTCGGGGGTGGCTTTGGCCTATGGTTGGGTGACAATATTTCTATATTGTCCCAATGTATCTTCCATCGATTAGACAGTATAATCGATGGAAGATACATTGGGATGGTTTCCTCAGTTATAGTTGCAGTTGCAGTCAAAGTTTTTGCTGCAACAACGAAACTCTAACCATCTTGTGAAGGCACCTTAAGTGAAGAGATTGACCTAATTTATGGATAGCCTAGTGTGCCCTAACCTAGTGCACCTCTTGGTACTCTCAGCAAGCTAAGACGTCAAGTTTGAGTTTTTGGTCGAAGTCAAAGGTTGACCAAGTCAAAGCAGTCATGACTTACTCTATGAAGTCAGAAAACAAGTTAGAAGGGGCTTCTAACTTCAGAGCATGGAAGACAAGGATTGGTCTCATCCTTTCCAAGAATAAAGTGTTGGATATTGTGAAAGGAAAGATCGTGGAATCACTGTTTGAATAAGGAAAAGAGAAGGAACCTTAGAACTTTGCAGTTATGGAAAAGTTCAATGACAATGACATCAATGCCATGAGTATCATACTGGAATCTGTAAAAGACCACTTGATACCCTACATCTCTCATCTTGACTCATCTAAGAAGATGTACGATGCCCTAACAAATATATTTTTAGTCAGAAAAATTGGACAAGTAAAGAGTCTGAAGAATGAGCTTCGTGACATGAAAATGAATGATGATGAAAGCATAACATCATACCTTGTTATAATCTCTCAGTTAAGAGATCAACTATAAGCTATTGAAGAAATCATTTCAAGGAACTAGTAAATAAAGTACTTAACAACCTTCCCAAGACATGGGATGCATTTGCCGCAAGCATGAACACAAGAAATGAGTATCTCACATTTGAAGAACTTTGGACTTGTTGTGCACAAGAAGAATCAAGGATTAGGACAAAAGAGAAATCTCAAAAGAAATATGATGATCAAGCCTTCAAAGCAAAATTCAAGAATTTCAGGAATAAGAGGAAGTTTTGGCTTAAGGAAGGAAAACAGATGAAGCATTAGTTGTCGAAGAAAGAGAACCCTCAAAGAAGGCCAAACAAGATAAAACAAACTTCTTCTTCTAAGACAAGGTAAAAATATTCTTCATAGTTCTTGTACATACCATGTTTACATAGTTTCTGTACATATATTGCATATCTATTTCTTAGAATATAAGATGTTCAAGTGAAACAATATGTATGGAAGAATAACAAGATAAAGATTGTTATCACGATGACTACAAGTCAAACAATACACATGAAAAGATGAAGTAAATTGACAATCCTTGGTAACAATTCACGTGGAAGCTATTACATAAGTAACAACTGCAAGATAAGCCGAAATCAGAATCAAACTTGAAGAAACCTAGAAGAAGTCAAAACAAAAAGAAGTCAACAATCAAGAGGAAATTAGAAAAAGACTTGTGACACCTTGTAGAAGGAAATAAGAATGTAGACAGAAGCGTGGACTATCTTAAATGGAGGGAGATGATTACATAATTCCAAAAGAAGAGCATGCATTCATGCATGAAGAAAGGATTAGGAGGGAGCTAATCCTAAATGATATGATCCATTGAGATTTGTGCTCGGGTTTCAGTTTTCCAAGCTTCCAGGGTAGTATGGGAGCCATATTTGCATTCCTGTAAACATCTTCGCTCACATCCATAGTTTGATTATTGTGGTTAGTCGTAGCCTTTGAAAGTCACAGGCCTGAAATAGCCTATCCTTTGTGTATGTGTTGCGCTACGCAAAGGCGTTGCTCAAACCTCTCTGATTACCCTTTGCTTCTTTTCATCCTATACGAAGAGTCATTTCGGAATTACGAAGGTCCATTTCTCATAGCCAAGTTCATTTTCTAAGCACTGTTAATTTGAAGGGCCATCCTTGTGCATTTGAGACTTGAATTGAAGTTTTATGGTCAATAGAACCCCTTACAGCCTCTTAAGAACCCTCTTTTGAGTCATGGAGACCCCTCAGTTGAAGAAAGCACACAAAGGTGGCAAGATAGTTCGAACAGAACCTGTGGACATGCACCTTTTTGACACAGAACCCATGGCAAGGGAAATGTTTCGAAGAGCATGATGCCTCTCTTTCTGCCAGAACATACAGAGAGGCCACTCAAAAGTAGCAAAACAATTTGCACTAAATTTTGATGGCAAAAAATCCAGAGTTGGAGATTTGGAATTTGAGGTGACTGAGGCCTCCATCTCAGCTGCAACAGGGATTCCCATTTCAGGAGAAAATTGGTTCAAGGCCATGGTATTGAGTTCACCTTTCGTTAAAGATCTTTTCAAGCCTGAATACCAAGCCAATGATTTATCTAAGAGTGTGCCAAGGAATCAGTTGATTGACCAGATTGACAGAATGTTGAAAATCATACAGAGATATTTTAGTTGTGAAGGGAGATTTATCACCCTATATCATTACCACATAAGGTTGTTGTTGCATTTTACTGGTAAGGTTCAGATGAATATTCCATATTACCTGCTAAGAAGTACAGGTAAAATGACAGATAGGGTGCAAGCCAAATCCAAGGATGTGGACTCCAGTCTTTTCCACTCTGGACTTATCAGGATGCTTGTCTCTGAAGAGTTGGGAAAGAAAGAGATCTCCTGGGAGAATTTTTTGGTCACTTCTCACTTCAAGTTGGACACAACACCTACCCCCCAATCATAGATTGCAGGCTCTTCATCACCTACCAGTACTAAAACAAGGATCAACAAGAAGAGAAAGGGCAGAGCCCCTGTTTTAGAGATCAATAAGCAGGTCAAGGAAGATGAGGAAGAAGTATGTCCTTCCCCACACAGAGATTTCTCACCACCACCACCACCAGGGTTAGAAGAAGTTCCATCTTCTACCAAGGTGACATCAAAAAAAGGGAAAAAGTTTATCTTTCCCTCTCCTCCTCCAGCAACCAAAATCAAAGGTAAAAGACCTTTCACTAGGTCATCGATTCCTAAGGGGGATTTCAAAGGACAACCTTTACCAGAAATCCCTATACATAAGAAGAAAGGGAAAGGCATTGAAAAAGTTGTAGAAGAGAAACAAGAAACCCCTGTACACCTTTGGAAAGGGAAGATGAAATCCCTGTGAAGGATTGTAAAAAACCTATGAAAAATAAAGAAAAGGTTGTTGTGCAAGAGAAGAAGCATAAAGGAAAAGGTTTTGAGAAGACTGATGAAACATGCAAGGAAACTCTTGTACAGATGGAAGAAAAGGATGAGAAGAAGCCTACTGAGACTGCACATGTACCCAACCCCCTTGGCAACCAGACCTACAAAAGACTTATTAAGCAACTTAGGGATGCTAGGAGAGAAATAGCTCGTCTCAAAGAAGAAGACAAGGCCCACTTGGCTCAGATGAATGAGCTCATGATTGGCTACAAACATACCCTGGACTTGGAAAGGTTTGCTGCGATAAAGGCTCTGCCTCTTCATAAACAACTGAAGAATCTTTACAGACAGAACATGGGTTTCCAGGCTCAGAACAGGAAGCTAAAGGCAAAACTGAATCATTTCCAAGATGAAGTAACCCAAAAGAATTTACAAGTGTTGGTTGAGGCTTCCATTGAAGATGATAAACCAGTAGCTAAGGAGAACACAACTATACTGAAGAAGCCTACCAGTGCTAAGAAGAATAAATCTATTGAGTTAGTTGAAGACACTCTTTCCACCAGAAAGAGTGTAAGGCTAAGTGTTAAAATGACAAAGTAGCTGGTAGTGGTAAACCCTATTTTTGAGAGTTGTTCCTTCTTGGGAAGGTTAACTGATAGGCACATATTAAGTTTTGCCACCTATACAGGCTTCTATGTGTTTAGCTATATGAATTTTGGAATTTTTTGGTAAGTGCTAGCTTCACTCAGTGGTAAAAGCACCTAAGTAAATTGATTTGTCATCATGGAAGGACACAAACAACTCTACACACATTCAGGAGTCAAAGACGTTGCATTTTGGCATAGCTACCCAAACCCTTATGCAGACACAACGTAGGTGGCGTTGCGTAAAGGAACTGCGTAGTATTTTACAGAACGCAGAATTATCATACAGGCGCTACCCACAGGCGCTACCTTCTCTCCTTGTTCCATTTTAGGGGGCGCTACACAGAATTGATACCCAAGGGAGTAGCCAGCAAACACCAGGAATCTAGGAAGACTAAGACAATAGTTTTGGATAAGTTAATAATGGAATAAATGACAGAAGTAGCAGTTGGCATGCAGAGGACAACTACAAGCTCCAAAGGGACACATGGCAAAACAGGAGCTGAGTAGCAAAAGAGGATCAAAGAAGTTAGAATCATGATTTGGTTTAGTCACCAACACTTCCCTATTTTATAACATAGGTTGTTATCTTAGTTGTTAGAATAAATAAATGTTTTGAGATTTTCAAGGAAAAGAGGTCAGCTCGTGCCTCGAGTTGTTGCCTCCCTTTCTTGTTATAAATAGATAGATGAATTGTTTTAATGGGTTCGGATGGTAGAGCAAGGCTCCCAAGAAATTGTAATATTTTTGATAAAGTCACTGTGATCTAGTTCAGATGCAGGATGCTACCTTAGAGGTAGAATCCAACATAATTGCTTTAGATAAGCTCAAGGGAAAATCTGACAGAGATAGGAGGAAAAACAGAGCTGGAGCTTCCACTTCTGACTCTCTTGTTGTTCATTCATGGGTAGATGAGTTGACCGAATGAGTAAAATCTCTTTCTACTAAGATCAAGAAGCTAAAATCAGAAGGAAGACAACCTTATATAAATGCTCAGAACACTGAAAATAGAGGTAATTTCAGGAGACCCAACACTGCTCCCCAAATCCTTCCTAGAGATCCCAGAAACAGAGAGAGAGATGATCAGAGGATTCAAGGTCCTTTTTAGAATAATCTGGTTGTTGATGAAGAAGAAGAGGAGGTAGAGGTTGATCCTAAGATCCACTGTTTAGGTGATTCATCCCCATCCCCACACTTGACTCAATCCTCTTATGAGAAATCATTAATGGATATTCAAATCAATGAGTTAAGCAAGGGAGAACAAACGAAGGAAAATGCTAGTAGATATAATCTGAGATCTAAGAAGAATAAAGAAAAAAGTGTTGCCCCTAATCAGCCTGTTCAGAAATAAGATTCTTCCAAGACTGTGATAGTCAACAGCAAGGAAAAAGATTCTCAAAACCCACACCTTCTGATTAGAAATCGTCCTCCTGAAACCAAAGATATTTTGAAGTCTTCCCCCTCCTTCAGTTTTGAGAATGAGATCCAGAAAATTAAGATCTTTGTACCATTTTTGGAATTGATAAAGAATGAGGAGTTTAAAAAATATCTGACCAAAATGTTACAGCCCAATGCCTCTCCTAATTCCACTTATTCAATAAATCTTCAAGATGAAAAACCAGTTGTGGTTTTAGGCCCTTTGATAGAAGACATAGATGACTCATCCCCTCCCTTCTATACTTCTCTCAATATTCATGACAAGATGTTGCATAACTGTCTTTTGGATCCAGGGGCCTCCCATAATCTTATGCCAAAATCTGTTATGGATGAACTTGGATTGGAAATCACCAAAACCTATCATGACTTATATTCTTTCGACTCTAGGAAAGTAAAATATCTGGGGGTCATTAAGGATATGGTTGTGACTCTATTTCAGATGCCCATGAAAAGTATACTTATGGATGTTGTGGTGGTTGATGTTCCTCCCAAGTTTGGCATGTTCTTGTCAAGGTCTTGCATAAAAAGACTTGGAGGAACCTTGCAGATGTTTCTCTCATATGCAACTGTCCCGGTGTTTGGTGGGGAGCATAGAAGGCTTTACAAAGAAGCCCCACTGGCTTACATTATTAGTGATGAAGCAAACCCTGCTAATCATCCTATTTTTTCTTTTGATACCGATTTGGGGTCCAGCATTTTGTAGCTCACTGATGCCCCTGAAACTCCTCTTGAAATAAGAAAAAAGTCTGCTACCTTGTCTAAAGAACCTCCTCTAACCAATTATGTTTGGAAGATGTTC
>JZKD02S0137309.1:331835-362544 GCA_000966675.3 Picea glauca
AAATATATAATTAATTTTTTTTTAAAAACTAAAAAAACAAACCTTAATAATTAAATTAAATTAAATTAAAAATATATATATATAAATGATTTAAAAAACCTAAACCAAATCCATATCTAATCATATATTTAAATGATTAAAAAAATTAAATTTTTTAATCTCGTCGTGGGGAAGGGGCAATGTGCATCGCCCCCTCTCCACACTGGTATGGATGTGGGCATTGTCGTTTTGTCGCCAGCGTGAGGAAGGTATAATATCAGGCATCGCCCCCCTTCCACTTTGCCATGGATTACATTGAATCTATGGAAAAATGAGGGGGGATGACGGGCATCACCCCCTCCCCACGATGAGTCTTAAAAATTTATTTATTTTTAATAATATAAATATATGATTAAATATGGAATTGGTTTAGTGATTTTTTTTTAATAATTTACATTTATTTTTTTTTAATTTAGTTTAACTTTATTGTTAAGATTTTATTTTTTTTAATTGTAATTTTTTTTTAGGTTTTTTTTTTAATAGTATAGTGTGGTCTTTATAATATATTTTTTAATATTTTATTTAGTGTTTATATTTTTAAATTTTAAAAAATAAATTTATTTTTCTTTATTTGATTTTTTTTCTTTTAATTTTTTTTAAGTTGTTTTTAAAAAACATTATAAAAAAAAATGTTTTTATATTTTATCTTTTCAATTTTTTGTCTTTTAAATTTAGAGTTTTAAAGGTTGTTTTTTGAAATTAAAAAATTAAAACCTTTTTAGTTATTTTTTAATTTTTTGATTAAAAAGTTTTGATGTGCACTATTTTTTCAACAATTGTTTTTTATTTATTTAGTTGTAAAGAAATTTGGTTTTTTTTTACCAACAAAAAAAAGTGTTTAAGGATGTTTTTTTTTTTCAATTTAATTATATTCTTAATGTAAATTATTAAAAAAATAAAGTTAATTAGTAAATTAATTATTAAGTAATAAAACTTTTAGATTTGTCTTGAATGTGTAGATCGGTTGGCGATAGAGTGCATTGTTAAGGCACTCATTGTCGCATTGTTGGTTAAAACTTTGCAAAGTCATGTGTACTATGTGTGGGATCCCATGGGTACGTTTGGAGGTTATCGTGGTAGCAATTGGAATTGACCCCGTGTCAAACGATTATGAGCCCGCTCTGTTGTAGATTATGCCAGAAACAAACAAAATAAATAGCACTTTTAGATTTAGGAGTCGATTTTCAGTGTTGTATTTGCGATGGTGTCAGTGGTCAAGGCCACGTTTCAATTAGGTCATAGTTTTAACTCCATTAAAAAAAGTGGTATTATTGGTAGCATCATTTTTCAATTCAAGGGTCAATTTCAGGGTTTTTCAAGGTTATGTTCGCAATGTCAAGGGCATGATTCAAACAAGTTGCAATTTTAACCACCTTCCCAAAAAAGGGTGTTGTCGATAGCACCAATTTTTTATTTGGGGGTTGATTTTGGTGTTTTTACCCAAAAATATCATATTTTTGGGCTACAATTCTTGTTTTAAGGTCATAGTTCTCTCCTTAAGTTGGTAACTTTGTTACAAGAAAAGGGTGGGATAAGAAGATTGATGTTTTACAACAACAAATTGCAACATGTGTTGTACTAGAAGAGAGGAGTCTAGTGTTTTTTATCTGTAAACTATCGTGGATATTCCACTGGAAGAGTTCCTCACAACAGATCTAATAAAATACTGAAATATTTACTATTAAGATTAATTTCATTTAGATCTCCAGAATATTTAGTTACTGATAAAATAGATAAAACGCAGAAAAATTAGAAAACAGTAAAACACATTCACACCATCCACAAATAAACACAATATATGACCTAGGAAACCCAATACGGGAGAAAACCCAACTAGAAGATGAGGTTGCTTTGCTCTCTTTTCTCTTTTCTCTGGTAAAGAAATGATGCAAGTACAAAGAAAGAGGCCTTGTGGAGTTTCCTTTGACTTGTGGCCTGTATGGCTGCTACAGAATCTCTCCTCCTCTGTTATGCTCACAAAATACCACTCTTAGATGTTTGTTCTCAGCTATGGTACAAGATACAATGCAAAAGGATGGAACCCTTTCTCCTCTTAGTGGCTCGGTACTTAACATATCCCGATAGCCATCTAGGGATATGTTTTTGACTTCCTCAACCTTCAATTGTGTTAATGTTTTGGACCTTCTAGAATGTTCTTAGAAAATCCATTATGTGGCTAGCGCCACATGTCTAAGTAATGGAGGTTGATGTGGCATCCACTCACACCATGGTGATCAATATGGTAGGTCAACTTGCAGGAGGCATCAATTTCTCATACAAACTCTAATTGACGAATGGTCTACGCCGTTGGAAATATATTGACGTGTATAATTTAGAATATTCTAATACATTAAGGTTTGGACCAAAAAAAAGGTTTTTTTGTGCCTCAAAATGGCTCTGAAATATTTCTAACTATTTTTTGGACCCAAATTTTCAAATTTGGACCAGACGTCAAAATGGCCCTGCAAGTTGATTCCTCCAATTTTTCCACCCAAAAAGTAGTGAGGTAGATGAAAAATAATATAACAATATAGATCATACCTACCCATTTAGGGAGGTTTTTGGTCACCAAAACCTTTACTAAATGAGGCGAGGAAAAAATTTCTCTACCTTCTCCCTGGAGTACCATTTTGTTTTACCTGGAAGTTGTCCTTTCAACCTAATCTTCCAAAGCTCATGTTTCCCTTGTCTTGTATTTCTGGACCATTTTTGCAAAAATCTGTCTTCTGCCAACTATGCATGAGCATTTGGTGCTAAATTCTCTATGGAAGGTAGGACCTGATCCTCCTCCTGATCCAACATGGAGGGATCATAGAGTTTAATATTATCCACATTTACTACTAAGTAAATGCGCATGTATGGGGGTAGACTGAGTATGTAGGAATTATCTCCCACCTTTTCGAATGCCTCAAAAGGACCATACCACAGAGCCTTGATCTTCTTACCATGACCTTCTAGTTTTTCCTTATTTAGTTGTAACCATACTATGTCTCCCACTTTAAAAAAATTCTTTGTTCTATGTTGGTCATGTCTACCCTTGTACTTTTCCTATGACTTCTTTAGTGTCTCTTGTACTTGCAAATGAATCTGCATGGTCTTCTCAACAAATTTTTATTCCTTTAGTGCATCTCATGTAATGTCCTCCCTCACTCCTCTTTGTTGTCCATATACAACATCTAAGGGTGAAGGTGGAAAATACCCAAAGCAAGTTTCAAAAGGGAACTTATGAGTAGAAGTGTGGATTGATCTGTTATAAGAGTGTTGTATATAGATCAAATTTCATCCCAGGTCTTCGGGTGCTTCTGATTGTAACCCCTCAAAAGTTGCTCTAAAGTCATGGATGACTACTTTTTTTTGCCCATATGTTTGTGGATGGAATGTTGTAGACCTTTTCAACTTAGTGTCCATATTCTCCCACAACGTAGTCCAAAATGCACTGAGAAATCGGATATCCCTATTTTAGATGATGATCCTTTGTATCCCAAAGTGTACCTAGACCTCTTTAAAAAAATTATTTGATGCTTTGTGTCTAGTTATGGTCTTTTTACAAGGCATGAGAATGCACATTTTGTTGAACCTGTCAACTACCACAAATACATAGTCATGTCCCTTCCTAGTTGTTGGTAAACCTCCCACAAAATCCATGGAAATGCTTTCCCAAGGTCGAGTGGGTACTGGTAAGAGATGGTATAGACCTTGCTTCCTATTTTTGGGCTTGTTGGTACAACAAAGTACACATCCTCTAATATACCATGCTACATATTCTTGCATTCTGGGCCAATACACATATCTTTGTAAGTTGGCAACTATCTTTCCAACACCAAAATGTCCTACAACCTTGGAGGTGTGAGCCTCTCTGATAAGTTGTAATCATTTTCCTTTAGGAACATAGAGCTTGTCGATCTTGTAGAGTAAACCATTCTGGAAATGATAGTCAGTCTTTCCATCACCTTTTTCTATAAAAATTTGGCCTTGTGGCTATTGAAACACCTTCTTGAAGTCTTCATCTTTTGTGTATGCCTCTTTGTATGCATCATGGGTAAAAGGCTCCATGTGCATTAGAGTTCCCAAAGTTGTAATCTTATATGTGGGTGGTCATGGAAGAATGTCTTCCAACTTATTTGTGCTACCCTTCTTATTATTTATGACCAAATGAAATTGTTGTAAAAAACCCATCCACTTGTAATGTATAGTTTGTTGTAGCTTACTCTAGGCCTGTGAATACTATAGTGGCGGGTGATTTATGTGGATGATGGTCTCCTTTCAAATTAGATAGTGTTTCCACTTTTTGACAGCTTGTACCAAGGCATAGAGCTCCTTGTCGTAGGTAGGGTAGTTGAGAAATTCCCCATGAAATACTTCAGGATAATTGTAGATGGTCTTTCCTCCCTACATCAATATTGCTCCCATGTCATACCTACTTGCATATATCTCCACTTTGAAAGGCTTCTACAAGTTTGGTAGTGCGAGCAATGGTGCTTGACTTATCTTTCTTTTCATCTCATCAAAGTCCTTATGTTTATTCTTCCCCCACTGGAAACTCTTACCATTGGTTGTTATGGCGTGGAGTGGTGCAACTATCACAGAAAATGAAGCTATGAACTTTCGTAAGTATTGTGCCACCCCAACAAAACTCCTAAATTCAGTGACATTTGTAGGAATTGGAGATTTCATGATGGCCTCCATATTTATAGGATCTATCTTGAGCTCCCCTCCACCGATCACATACCCCAAATACACCAACCATTATTGAGAAAACTCGCATTTCCTTATATTTACCAGCAACTGGTGCTTTTTCGGAGTCTCTAACACCTACATAAGATGTGACATATGATCCTCCCAGTTAGAATTATAAACTAGTATATCATCCAAATAGACAATAACAAATGAATCTAGATAAGGGCGTAAAACATCATTCATTAGTCTCATAAATGTATTTGATGCATTTCATAAACCGAATGGAATAACCAACAACTCATCCAAACCTTGCCTTATCTTGAAGGTAGTCTTCCAGGTATCTTCTTATTTGACTCGTACCTAGTGATATCCTGATTTAAAATCCACCTTAATGAAGTACTTGGCATGTTGCAATTGGTCCAATAGATCATTGATCATTGGAAGGGGGTACCAATTCTTTAGTTTAATCTTGTTCAATTCCCTATAATTGATACACATTCTCCAAGTCCCATCCTTCTTGGGTACAATTATGATGGGCAACCCACAAGGTGAGGTACTTGGTCAAATTACACCCTGCTCCAACAACTGTTGCAATTGCTTCTTCATTGCATTCGCTTCCATAACAAACTATCTATATAACCCAATATTCGGCAATGGGAAGTCTAGAAAAAACTCTATGTTTTGCTCCACTTCCCTCTTAGGTGGTGTCCCTTTAGGCTCCTGGAACACTCCTCTGTATTTTTGTAGCAACTCCTCGAACTATTGTTTCTGCTCTTTAGTACACCCCTCCAGGGATGCATTCACTCTCATTGACTCATCACCAAACTGATTTTATCTTAAGAAAAGTAAAACATATTTCTTACTAGAACTAATCAACTTATTGTCTTGATTGGCACTTACGAGTGAGATCTTTGTATTACCTTTATGCGCATTGATGATGTAGGAATTCCCATCCTTGATCAATCAATATCGGTTGGCTCTTCGCATGAATATTGCATCCCTCATATACATATAAGGGTTTCCAAATGAATATTGCATCCCTCATATACATATAAGGGTTTCCAAACACTACTCCACATACATCAAGGGGTACTACATCCAATTCCACTTCATCAAGAAAATCAACACTTATAGCAAATTTAATCTTACACTCTTTCGTTACCTTTAGTTTTTCATCCTTGTTTACCCAACCCAATGGATAGGGGCTAGGATGATTGTGAACCTCCAATCCAATATTTTTTACCAGATCCGTTGCTATGAGATTATCCTATGAACCAAAGTCAACATAGCATCTATCTTGTTCTTCTTGACCTGAATCTTGATGTGGAAGAGCTCAGTCATCTCCTTCTCTTCCTAGTGATGAAGGCTAATCAAATTCACCTCCTTATTCACATATGTATAGAAAATCTTGTCATCAACATCTAAGATACTTTCAACCCAATTACTTGAATATTTGGCTAGAAGGCTCTTTTTCTTTCCTTCCTTCTTGCGGTTCTTTGGGTTCAAATCTCGATGTAGTTTCCAACTTTTTTCCTCAGTGTGACCATCAATGTTGTAAGGATTGCAATGGTTACTCAGATCTTTACTATGTTGTGCAGTGGTTTTTTTCTTCTTATATTTTCCCACTTTCCACTTCTTCTTCCCCTCTTTGGAAGCTTCCTAGTGCTCTTTCTTCTTTGAACCACTTGGTTTTCCCTTCTTTTGGCCTATGTTTTCTAAGTATTGTGCATGTACACATGCCTCATCCATCGTCCTTGGCTTGAATATAATCGTTTGTTTTCGTAGATGATTGTGTAAACCCCCAATATACTTGAGGAGTGCATCTAGGTTCTTGGGAGAGATACCCATCATGGTGGTCATATTTATGAACTCATTGGTGTACTCATGTACAATCTACCCCTGCCTCTACCTGAAGTAGTGCCACCGGATCCATTGGTCCTCTACATACCCGATAGGGTGAAATTGGGACTTAATGAGGGTTTTGAATCCCTCCCACCTAGTTACTGGCAGATCACCCTCCAGCCTAAGTGTTTCTGTATGGATTTCCCACCAGGTTAAAGCATGGCCCTCTAACTTCAATCTAGCAAATGAAATCTTGTGTTCTTCATCTATATGGTGAACGCTAAAACAAACTTCTAGTTTTTGCAACCAATGATTCAATTTTAATGCATTGATCTCACCTTGATATGGATTTATGTCCACTTTTTCTTCCATCTTGAATAGGGACTGTGAATGGTTCATGACACTCGAACTCCACTGCTCTTTTTCAGATTATTTTTGTGACTCCTTTTTTCCCTGATATTCTGATTTCCCCTTTGATCCCTTCTCTGAGTTAGAGCCTCCATAATCTCTTAATAGTCTAATATTTCTTGCTAGAGCCTCCATGAGGAGGTTCATATTGGGACTAATGTCGGCAACTTGTGCTTCCAACCGCCCCAAATCTCTCTTATGTTGGATCTTGAGGGTTATTATGAACAGACTCATCTGACATGGCTAGGGTTCTCTGTGACTTATATTTAAGCCGATTCTTGGATCCCGCAACAACCCAAAAATACCCAAAATAAAAACCTACTCTGATACCAATATGATATGTAAATTGTCATGGATATTCCACTAGAACGGTTTGTCACAACAGATCTTATAAAAAAACTAATCTTTACTATTAAGGTTAATTTCCTTTATATCTCTAGAATATTTAGTTACTAATAAAATAGATAAAACGTAGAAAAATTATGGAACAGTAAAACAGATTCACACCATCCACAAACAAACACAAGATATGACATGGGAAACCCAATACGGGAGAAAACCCAGCTAAAAGGGGAGGTTTCTCTGCTCTCTTTTCTCTGGTAAATAAATGTTGCAAGTACAAAGAAAGAGGCACTCTTTGTGGAGTTTCATTTGACATGTGGCATGTATGGCTACTAGAAAATCTCTCCTCCTCTGTTATTCTCACAAAATACCAGTCTTAGGTGTTTTTGCTCAGTTATGGAACAAGATACAGTGCAAAATAATGGAACCCCTTCCTTTATTAGTGGTCTGACATTTAACATAGCTCGATAGCAATCTAGGGATAGGTTTTTGACTTCCTCAACCTTCAATTGTGATAAGGTTTTGGACCTTCTAGAATATTCTTAGAAAATCCACTACGTGTCTAGCCCCACATGTCTAAGTAATGGAGGTTGACATGGCATTGACTCGCACCATGGTGATCAATATGGTAGGTCAACTTACAGGAGACATAACTTTCTCATATGAACTCTGATTGACGAACGGTACACGCCATTGGAAAGGTATCGATGTGTAGAATTTAGAATAATCAACTATAGTAAGGTTTGTACAAAAAAAAAAGTTTGTTTGATGCCTCAAAATGGCTCTGAAATATTTATGACTGTTTTTTGGACCCAAATTTCCAACTTTGGACCAGTTGTCTAAATGGCCTGCAATCCAATTTTTCCACCCAAAAAGTAGTGATATAGATGATAAATAATCTAACAATGCAATCTAGATCAGTTTTTTAAAGATATTGATTCCATAAAAATTTTAGAAGTCTCTCCCCTCATGCAAGATGATAAGATTCTCATGAGAGGGGAATTCAAGAATTTGAATGTGGAAAATATTTCCATAGTCATAAATTTTGACAACCTCACTAGTTTTCCAAAAGCCGAAATAAGAACATGGCTCATTAAATTTGTCGTAGACAATGTAGAAAACAATTCCATGGCCAAGAAACAACATGGAATCTTAGGTGGCATTAAAGATAAAATGTTTTCCTTAGGGGAAAAGGAAGAGATCATAGTGTAACATCTTCGTGATTATATCAAAGAATGGGTGAATCATGCTATGATTGTAGTTTCAAAAGCCACGTGAACATATAGTTAATGGAAATTAGGGTTTCCTAGGTGAATATAAGCAAGCCTTTTCAACAAAGCAGGGTCAAACCCTAGAACCCCACTTCCATAATTATGTAAGTACATACTACTGAGATTTTCCTTATCTTTTTCCTCTATCACAATCTAAATCTCATCCAACTTTCATAGGTCCATTCTGTGAATATTGAGTTCTAACTATTATCCTTTGTTTTTCTTTAGGTTTCTTTATATTTCGTCTATATGAGCCTCATCCCTGCATACAAAAGTGAATGAATGATCCAGGTGGATATTGGTGGCCACCCACCTTTTCTAACTGGCTCAAAACAGTTTTCTGGCAATTTTGGTAATTTACTATTTTTCGCAGTTTTTCAGGTCCTAAACTTTTGGAGCCACTTTAAGGCCCTAAACGATGTTTTTTTTATGTATCTATCGCTAAAAAAGTTTTGTTGTGATATTTGATGTCAACAGTTGTATTCCTCTGATAAATATTTCTAACGATGTATCATGTGTGTCAAACGGAGATCGTATGCAAAAGTTACGACCCCGTGAAGTTGATGTACTAACTTACCCAAACGGGGCCCACATGACTTTTGGCGCTTCCTCTCCTAGGGTTAGGTTTTTGGATGTCTAGGGTTTTTGAAATTATCGTTTATTGTAAAAAGGCCTTTAGAGCCTCATTGTAATCATCTTCTTGTGAATGTGAGTAGTCATCACATCTCTTCTCAAAGATAAGCTACCACCATTCTAGCGAGTCTTTCACTCTGTATTTTTACAGTCTCTGTACATTTCTTTCATCCATAGAAATCGTGTATTATTGTATCTTTGTGTTTATGGTTGCATCTCTAATACATTTGCATTATATTATTGAATATATGTGATATGTCTGCGCATTCTTTATTATATCTCCGCTCTCATTTCGTGTCGAAAATAATCTGGATTAGTGGTATCATAGCAGGCTACTCTTGATCATTTTTTCAGTGCATGTCCCCGACGAGGTCCGACTATAGAAATTTGGGTCTTGATTTTGTCTCTCTTGAAGACAATCGCTCTCGCACACCCAGGAAACCCTCCATGGTGAAAGAAAAAAAAAACGACGGAGCAGACGATCCTATAAATCTGTTGCTAGAGCAAGCTATCATGCGACAGAGGGACGAAATGATGGAGAATTTTCCCCACATCCTTCAACGCCTGCCGATAGCAACAGGGGCATATTCATCAAACAACCACTTTGGAAGCACCTCTCCTTTCAAGGTACAAGTTAATTTTGATATTCCCATATTTGAAGGTCAGATAGATGTGGATGCCCTACACAAATGGTTAAATATGTTAGAAGGTTATTTCTATGTTCATAATTTTTTCGACAGCGAAAATATCACCTTCGTACTCCTTAAATATCTCCCCCGTGTCAAACATTGGTGGGAAACTTACTGGGAGAAAAGTTCCACAAAGGAGTATGGAATATATGGAGTCGAGCCCCCTTGAAATTTTTTTGTCGATGTGGTAAAGGAACAGTATTACCCTATTGGAAACTATGAGGACCAGTACATGAGATGGACCACACTGTGGCAAGAGAGGGGCCAAGCAGCTCTGGAGTTCACAAATACCTTCCATACCTTGCACACCAAGCTGGGTATCAAAGACTCTGAATGACATTTGGTTCTGAAATACCGTGGCGCTATACACAGATACATCCAAACTGAAATGGATTTTCTGGACATTTCATCACTCAGTGTTGCTTATAGATATGTTGTTAAAATCGAGCAGAAATTTAAGCACCAGAACAAACGGGATTTTGGGTCTGCAAATCTGCAACAACCAAAGTATGATAAAGACGGCCCTAACAAACAGTCTATCGAAAACCAGTCCAAGCCACAGGAAAAGAAGGGTCATGGGAAGACAAAGAAGGACACCGAAAAATGGTGTGATTTCCATAAAATCCCCTGGCACAACACCGATGAATGTCAATCAAAATAGTCATTGGTGGCAGAGATCAAAGACAAGGAGCCGAACCCTAATTCGGAATCTGATTCTAAAAATACTGGTAAAATGAAGATCATCGACGCAGACCCCACTGCTATTGTCGCGACTGCAACAATTCAACCAAAAGGACCAACAGATCCTGAAGAGAAAATACTGGTAAAATGAAGATCATCGACGCAAACCCCACTGCTATTATCACAACTGCGACAATTCAACCAAAAGGACTAACAGATCCTGAAGAGAGGAAGCGCCTTTTTCATTCACAGATGTGGGTCAAGGGGACCCCGTTGCATTTTATTGTTGATAGCGAAAGCCAGAAGAACCTTATCTCAGTAGAGGTCATCAAACAGCTAGGATTGTCGACAACACCACACCTGCATCCATACAACATTGGGTGGCTTCGCAAGGGACAAGATCTCCATGTCAGCCAACAGTGTCGATTTTCATACGACATCCAAACCTTCAAGGATGAGATATTATGTGATGTTTCTCCACTGGATGTCTGTGATGTTCTCTTGGTCCAACCATATATGTGGAAGCATCATGTTGTTTATGAGTCTCGACCCTGTAATGTCATTGTTTCTCTGGGGGGTCATCTCTACAGAATACCAGAGGTAGTTCTGACTATTGTTCCACCTAAATAGTGTCGCAAGGTAGTATCTCATACTACAAAATGCAGCTTCTTCGCAATCTTTTCAAAAGGTGAATAGAAGGATACGGCAACCACTACAGCCTTGGCCCAAGCACCTTCTATCCAACAGAAGCAGGTCGACAAGATTGCAACAAAGTGTAAAGATTCCTTCTACACAAAAGCATCTCATGTAGCTAGACTAGTTAAAAGTTCCAACCCTTCCATCCACATGTTCATGACAACCTTAAAAAAGCTAAGTAGTGCAACTTCTCCAATAAGGCAAGTAGCTCATCAAGATGCAAATTCAGCAAACGCTTTTCCCTCTCCCTCGGGCACTCAACGCAATGGAGACCATTGATTTCTAAGGGAGGATTGATCCAGGTGGATATCAGTGGCCACCCACCTTTTCCAACTGGCTCAAAACAGTTTTCTGGCAATTTTGGTAATTTACTATTTTTAGCAGTTTTTCAGGTCTTGAACTTCTGGAGTCGTTTTGAGGCCCTAAACGACGTTTTATGGGTATCTACCGGTCGAAAAATATCATCATGGTATTTGATGTCAACAACTGTATTCCTCGGATAGATATTTATAACGATGTATCATGTGCGTCAAACGGAGATTGTATGTCAAAGTTACGACCCCGAGAAGTTGATGTACTAACTTACCCAAACGGGGCCCACACAACTTTTGGCGCTTCATCTCCTAGGGTTAGGTTTTTGGATGTCTAGGGTTTTTGACATTCATGTTTATTGTAAAAATGCCTTCATAGCCTCATTGTAATCATATTCTTACGAATGCAAGTAATTGTCATGTCTCTTCTCATAAATAAGTTGCCACCATTCTAGCGAGTCTTTCACTATGTATTTTTACAGTCTCTATACATTTCTTTCATTAATAGAAATCGTGTATTACTGTATCTTTTTGTTTATGGTTGCATCTCATACATTTCTGTTATATTATTGGATATCTACAATATCTCTGTTCATTCTTTATTATATCTCCACTCTCATTTTGTGCCGAAAATAATCTGGATCAATGAATTTACTTTATTGATTTACTTAAGTCACTAAATTTTTGCAATGCCTCAAATAAAACATTATTTTTTACTTTTAAATTATTTCACAATTGGGATCTTGTTGTTATTGTTTGAAGAAATCCCCACATAATGTTATGAAGGAATGCATAGATTTTATGATTATATTCTTTGAAACTGGTGAATCCATCTTTAACATGTGTCCTTTCATGTCTTATATGATACAAAATCCAAAAAATCCTTCAAATATTTTCTAATAGACCAATGTTATCTTTTTATTTTTCCTTCTACAAATATAATCTTGGTTACATCTTCTATTTGCTTTACATCATGGGGACATGGTTATTTAAGGTTGAGCAATAAAATTTGGTAATCTCTTTCAGTTTGAAGTGATGTTGTGATTCCTCTATCCTTCCTATGTTCACTTAGATTCATCAACATCACAGAAGACCTAATCTATGTCGCATTTTCACCAGAGCCAACAATGTTATCCTTCGGGCGAAAATTCATTTCACTGGGTCAAATATCAATCACTTATCTTGTAAGGTTTTCATGTTGCATATTAAACTCTCATCTATCATTGTGTTTTATTCATAGTCGATTATTGAAATAAGTTCATACAGTTCAGCTTAAAATTTCTTAGAATTAACATCTACCAAACAAATTCGAAAATTTAATAACTTAGTCTCTAGGCTACAAACTACACAACCTCCATACTCTCATCAACTGGCCTCTAAAATATCTCTCTCTAGTCAATACTCTCGTGATTTTATATATCCTTATTGCCCCAACCAATATCCATGTTTTCAACATCTCATATGTTATTATCTCAATCCATCTCTGAGTCCTTATCCCACACGATCCCCCAAGCGTTCTCACACTCCATATCTAAGCCTTCACATTCCTAACATCTATATTTCTCACAGTCTACGTCCTTATCCTCTCGGATTTTCCCTCCATATTCTTAATTCAATCTCACTCCCTCACAATGTTGACAGACTTACTTATATTGAGAGGGGGGTTGAATCAGTATAAAACTGCTTTTTCTTTTTCTTGTTGTATTACACTTATCAATTTATTACTTTACCAGCAGTGAGAAACATAAACAATCATACAATGCACATTACTCAAAATTTTAATGAGGAAACCCAAATGGGAGAAAACCATGGAAATATTTTATTAAAATATATTCACTTGAAACAAACAAACACCAATCTATTACAATTTTTACAAGCACCTACCTAAAAGAGACACCAATCCATTTTCATGAGCACCAACTCAACAACACTTGTAGGCAGCAACCTACAGCTACAATATTTGTAGGAACCCACTTGTTGGAGACATCAATATCCTTATTTTAGCACCAAATCAGACACACATGTAGGCACCAACCCACAACTACAATACTTGCAAGCTCCAACCTGTAGGAGACACTAGTATTCCAATAGTTTTTCTGGATAATTGATTCTTAAACTGACATCGATACTTCAAGATTCCAACTGCATAGCATGTTGGAAATATTTTTTTCATTGATGTCAAAGACAGGGGGAGCCTACATATGTCCAAGATAAATTTTGCAATATGGGGATTGTTGAAAGTGTTACTTTTGGATTGTTTATGATCAATTTGGACCCTATCTTTGAAGGAATATTTACCCTACATATTGAGCTCAAATGGGCGCACAGTTTATATGGTTGGAAATGTTATTCTATTACCTTTCCATTGATATATGGCATTCCCTCTAACTCCCTAGGAATGAGGAGATATGAATTTTTCCGTCCAACAACCCAACCAGAAAATTGAGGTCAGCTCAGTCAATATTTACAAGTCGGCCCTGAAAGTGGGGGGAAAATTACTATAAATACAAGATAGATGTGCGCATTTGTAGTGAAACCAAGCAAGATATCAAGTATGAGGTGCTTAAAAGTGATATGAGGTGTGCTAAAGGAGATAGGGTGTATTTTGGGTATCTAAAGGTGTGCAAGAGAATTCTAATGGGTTTTTCTTGGGATTTTCATGTTCTTAAGGTGTACTATGAAGGACTGAAGGTCTGTGATGTTGAAATGTGTGTTTTTTTTAGGTTGTCATATTGTCTTTAGGGATCATATTTTGGGAATGATGCTATGAGGTTCATTAGAGAATGAAAGCTACATGTGACTACAGTTTGAAGGATTGTTTGTGGAATGAAGCATGCAAGTGAAGTTAGAAGTACTTTGTGTATGAAGATATTGGATTTGTGTCTACACATATCTTGTCGATTTTGTGCTCGTGTCAGGGGATTGGTGTCTCCAGTAGATTGGTACTTGAAAATATTGTTACTGTAGGTTGGTGCATGCAGGTGCTCGATTGAGGAGATTAGTGTCTCCAGTAGGTTGGTTCCTACATCTTGCTGAGTTGGTGCTTAGTTAAAGAGATTTGTGTCTTCAGTAGGTTGGTGCCTACAATATTTGTAATAGTAATTTGGTGCCTACAAACCTTTATAAGGATAAGTTTTATGGTTTTCTCCCGATTGGGTTTCCATGTTAAACTATGTGCATTATGATTTGAGATTATGTGTGATTATTATTTCTCAGCTAATGCATGATCAATGAATGGTTAAAAAAAGTAAAAATTATCTTATATTGATTCATACCCCAAGCATAAGTTCAACATAACAGCTATTGTGTCATTTCTCCTCCTGTTTACAATCAGTTGGACATCAAAAGTTCCTTATTTGACCTCGTACCTCACAACCACCCTCAGACAATTACATCTTGCTCTTCTTTCATCTTCTCGCACTTGAGAACCTCATAACTTCACATCCTCACACTTACTCTCTTCCAAATACACATTTACTCACAAAATTAGTTTTGGGGCCTCATTATTTATAGGCTGCATTCACAAGCATGTATTATCAAGCCTTTTCCCACATACCAAAAAACATTTGAGCTCATGGGTTCGGCTCCAAATCCCTTTGACTCTCCTTGAACTGAGTTGCAAAAGGATCCTTCAAAAATGGTCCCAATTACCTCATGTTGCACATGTTATTTGCTCTTTGTTCACATTACAATCCTTGACGCTCAACGACCGTCAATATGAAAGGTCAATAAGTTCACCAAGTTATCTGGACCACTGGGACTTGAAACACGCAGCACACCCCTCAAATCACAGCAGTCATCAGATGAGTCATAGATTAAATATTGATTATCGATCTCCCCAGGTATCGGGACCACCGATCCCTCATAATTTCAAACACATGTATTCAATTGTTAACCTTGATCTGGTATACCAAGCCACCGATACCATCAGCTCACCGTCCCACTAGGCCTTCAACATTACACCTTCAACAATTTTCCCCAATCCAGTATACCACCAGGCGACCAACCCACCAAGACACCAGGATCACTGAATCAACAGACCATCTATCCCATGGGACTACAACACTACACTAATAAAATTTTCTTCGGTCCATTATGGAACATTGCTTGCAAAACCTTGTTTTACCAGACTCAATCAACTTGAACCACGTGTATGGCCTCATCACTGGGACCATCGGATCACCGAGCTACTGGGCCCCCGAAAACCTTAACACTACACTTCCATATTTCACTCTAATCTGGTATGGAACCTTGTCTTGCTCGATGTTCTGACCACCGGGTCACCAGGCGATCGGCCCATCGGTCTCATTGGGCCACCGATCTCATTGGCCCACGAGGCTCTCAGGAATTTAAATCTATAGTGATCCTCCGCATGGACCCCTTCCACGTATGCAGAATGGCATGGCACCAACATGGTTTTTGTTGTGTTTCTAACATGGTTGTTTTCATGGATCTGATGTGGCATTGGCATGGTTGTTGTCGTGGCATCGACACTGACCCACCAGGATATTATCATTTCACTCTTTCACACCTTTACTCAGGTATACCGTACCATCGAGTGATTGGGCTATCGAGCTCACCAACCCACTAAGCTCACCCAGGCACTGAACCATCGGGCCACTAGGAATTCAGCACTGCATTGACACTTCGCTCTTTCGATATGGTATGTTGGGCCCCACAACTCAAAAGATAACAATTTGCATAGGGTTCCATAACTCGCCCTTTCACATTCAAACTATATAACTTCGCCTTCGCATTATAAATCCTTTGAAAGCAAATTTCCCTTTAAATGTGGGATATTGCAATATTTTCTATTTTCCTCGATCGGGCCACCGGGACCTCCCTTACCAAACTTATTGTTTCTCATCCCTTCAACGCATGCTTGAGATTCCTCTGCACCCTCATATTCTTGTTACTATATCTGTGGTTTTTTTTCCTTCTCGACCTTGTCCCTCTATTTTTCTTCAACGGGGTCGTCTCGTTCATATTTCAATCGCATAATTCCTCTTGCTCCCTCAGATCTCGTTTTTCTTGTTCTTCAAGTTGTGATCACTCATCTTGATTAACTCAGTCTTCTTTCCAATTTGCATACATGGAAACTCATCAAGGTACTGTTGAAAAGTCAACAAGAAACATGTGTCTAATTTACTTTTCCCTTAATTAAATTAGACAATAAATATTAATCTATTATTTCATTCATAACTGAGTGAGTTGGATTTGTAACAGAATCATAAGTGTATTTAAGTGAGTTAATATCAGTTGTACTAGTTGTAACTAAACATACACTAGTGAGAGTTCAGTTAATCAGTGTACTCACATGCAACTAAAGGTTTGCCACAATTAACTACATGCATGTCAGATCCAGTGGAGACCCAGTTGAGATAACAGGTGAAAGGGATAGTTTGGCTATCGGTTGTGATTTGATCACACATGCAGTGGATATGCTTATGATCATGTGCAAACTAAGAAATTCGTGAATGATTCGATTCATTGTGAGAATTCGAATTGCAGAGATTGTGCAGAGGAGGCAAGCTGTCTGGACACAAGAATTAGCACATGTATTTGTTGATTTGTGTATGACAGTGTGAGACGATTGTATTGTACTGAGAGCTCTTGGATTAGAGTTTTGTATGAGATTCTTTCATGACTCATGATATACATAATATATGATAGTGGGGTTTTTAGCTTTAGACTTTCCCGGAAAAACTTATGTGTTATGTGTTATTGATATTTCACTTTGTACTCATGGTTGTGATCATGGTTTAATTTAATCCGCAAGAATAATAGTAGAAGCGATTATGTATTTAACAGTAGCGGAAATTGTTAGATCAGGAGAATCGCAGGAATACATTAATTTGTATCGAAATTTCTACATGGTATCAAAGCCACGGAGGCCACAGAGTCACGAAAGTGAGGTGCGAACACAATTTCATTCACGCAGGTCTCGCCTCTAGCCAGGTGCGAACCCTAGTACTGAAAACTTTGGGTGTTTTCAAGAACAGTAATTCTCGCACCCTAGACAAAGGCAGGGTGCAAACTTCATTGGCATTCTCGCAGGATACAGTGGAGCAGGGTGCAAACTCCCCTCACCCTACAGTGGAGTACAGTGTGAACTTCACAGGCAAGTTCGCAGGGAAATATACTAGCAGGGTGCGAACTTCCCTCGCCCTATAGTGAAGCAGGGTGCGAACTTCCCAGGCAAGTTCGCGGGCTATACACAGGCAGGGTGCGAACTTCCCAGGACAAGAGGAAAGTGCAACAATTGAGTTTTGAGTTCGATAACATTCGAATTTGCAAGATTTTCTTGGTGTGACACTTGATTCAAGATTGAAAATGTCTTTCAATGGCTTGAGGTTGGAGTATGCCTTCGAGGGCAGCTCGAAATACATTGCTTGGAAGGATAGGATGGAAGCAGTGCTCAAAGACAATGGCTTGAAGGGTTACATTGACGCAGATGTTCCTAACCCGGATGCCACAGATACTGCAAATATTGATGCATGGAAAAAGAAAGTGGTGAAGGTGAGGAGGATTTTGTTGGAGGGAGTACGAGACCACATTGTCTCAAGTCTCCATGGGAAAACCACACCATATGCAATGTGGAAGGTTTTGACAGATCTATTCCAAAACAGTAGCGACCATAGGAAATTGGCTCTCAAAGATAAACTCAGGAAGATCAAGATGGAGAAAGGTGACACCATTCCAAAATATCTCACGAAGTTTGTCCAATGTCGGGATGATCTTGGAAGTGTGGGAATAACAGTCGTTGCTTGTGATTTGGTGAGCTTGGTTCTCCTAGGGCTTCCTAAGAGTTGGCACAGTTATCAAGACTCTGTTAATGGAAGGGAAAAATTGCCAGATTGGGAACAACTATGATCGAATCTAGTGCAAGAGGAGTTCAGGAGGAACACCAGAGATGGATCTTCATCAAAGCGTGATGATGAAGAGGATTGTGCTTTGACTTCCAAGGCAAGGAAAGGGAAAGGGAAGAAATTCCAATCAAAATCCGAGTCTAAAGTCAAGAAGCTGGATTTGTCCAAAGTGAAGTGTTTTCACTGTCACGAACATGGGCATCTCACTACTAACTGTCCACGGAAGAAGAAGAACAAGACAGTTGTTGGATTTGCAACTGGTGAGGCTCTTGTCTCACAATTTGAGCTTGATTTCACTTTGATCGCATGCATGGATTCAAGTGCATCAGGATCGGTGTGGTATTTGGATAGTGGCGCTTCATTCCACATGACGGGAGATAAAGAGTCTTTCATTGACTTGGAGGAGAAAGATCTCAGAATGAAAATAGAGATGGGCGACGATGGCGATACAGTGAAACTGGTATTGGTACCTTTACCTTTCAGAGGGAGTCAGGTAAACCATTTCATTTGAAAAATGTTATGCATGTTCCAAGTCTAAAGAAAAACTTAGTCTCAGTCGCAATGTTGGAGGACAAAGGCTATGATGTTGTTTTTAGCAGTGGTAAATCCTACCTGCGACATAAAGAAACGGGTCAAGTCAAGAAGATAGGGATTTGAGTTAAGAATCTCTACATGCTGGAGGTAGATGGATGCAATGCCACGATAGGCAAGGCAGAAACAGTGGTTAGCCAGGATGAAGGCGAATTATGGCACGGGAGATTGGGCCATCTTCATCATGGAGCCTTGAAGATCATGCAGCAAATATCTACTGGACTTCCAAGGGGAACACTTGCTCAGTCAGATTAGTGCAAGGGGTGCACCCTAGGGAAGTATGTAAAGTCCACATTTCATGAAAAGGAGAACCGTGCTTCGGTGATCCTAGAGAGAATTCACACGGACATGTGTGGACCATTCTCGGTTGCTTCAACAGCAAAACACAGGTATTATATTATTTTTGTTGATGACTTTTCTCATAAATGATGGATATTCTTCATGCAGAAGAAGGATCAAACATTCTCAAAGTTCTGTGAGTTTAAAGCATTGGTGGAGAAAGAGTCGGGGAAGCAAGTGAAGGATCTAAGGAGCGATAATGGTGGAGAATACATCTCTAACGAATTCAAAGACTTTTGCAGCAGAGAAGGAATTCGAAGAGAACTCATAGCGCCTCATAACCCACAGCAAAATGGGGTCACGGAGAGAAAGAACAGAACGGTCATGGGTGTAGCACGAGCAATGTTGCATGATCAGGGCCTACCAATGCATTTGTGGGCAGAAGCATTCAATACTGCGGTTTATGTGCAGAACCGTTGTCCTCATAGAGTACTTGGCATGAGTACACTTGAAGAAGCTTTTACTGGTAATAAACTTGATGTTTCTCATTTTAAAAAAATTGGTTCATCTGTTTATGTGCATGTGACCAAGGATGCCAGGAAGAAGCTGGAACCGACTGCTAAAGTTGGGATATTTGTGGGGTACACAGAAACACCCCATAATTATCGTGTGTATTTGTCGAACAGTAAGATGGTTGTTATGCGACGGGATATAAAATTTGACGAGGAGAAAGACATGTGGTTGTCGCTTGAGAGAGAGCTAGACTTGCATGAAGAAGAGGAACTGTTGGTTCCCAAGGATGAGTCTCAAGATGTGGATCAGCCACATGAGGAGGTTCATGGAGTGGAGGAAATCACTCAAGCAGATCCATCCATCAGAAATGGCAGAAAGCGCACCACGGAAGATGATAGATTGAGACTAGCTGCTGCACAAAATATAGGAGCCCCTATTTCACAGCGCAGACAGAGACAGTCTCCTGATCGATTTGTTGGATACATGGATCTCATGAGAAAATGTATTGTGACTGAACCATGTTCCTTTCAAGAAGCAGTGCAGGACCCCACTTGGTTTGATGCTATGGTAGAGGAGTATGACTCCATTGTCAAAAACAGTGTATGGGAAATTGTCCCAAGACCGATCGAAAAATCAATGGTAGGTTCAAGATGGGTCTACAAGGTAGAGGAGTATGAATCCATTGTCAAAAACAGTGTATGGGAGTAGGTTGATGCTATGGTAGAGAAGTATGACTCCATTATCAAAAACGGTGTATGGGAAATTGTCCCAAGACCTATCGATAAATCAGTGGTAGGTTCGAGATGCATCTACAAGGTAAAGCAAGTTGTTGATGGGAGTATGGAGAAATACAAGGCCAGGTTTGTGGCTCGGGGCTTCTCATAGATCGAGGGTGTTAGCAACAATTCTTGTCTTGGGAATAAGAGTATCCAGGTCTGCAGGCTGCACGACAAGCGCCCAAGCGTAGCACAGAAAAATCTCTCTTCTGGTTACCAATAAAGTGAGCGGGCGAAGTTATGTCGTCAACGGCCAGGATCCATGTATAGAGAAGATCAACGATCGACGGGTAATCGTGGTTAGCAGAGTTGTGCCAGGATTAGCGCAATGGATAGCGCTTATATATCACCAAAAAATATTTCAGCCATCCATCCCGGAGGAGTACGTGGCGCACGATCGGGCTCCATCGCCTCCTCGCCCTTCGTGACTTTGAAGAACGAGGACCAGCCTCCTCACAGATGCGAGACGTGAAGCACCGAAAGAATTCAGGACTCGGGCCCACAGTATCGCCGAAAGTGATCTCAGTCGTCTATCCCACACAGACACGTGGTGCGCGATTAGGCCCTATCGCCTCTTCGCGCATCGCGACTTTGAAAATTAAGGACTAGCTCCTTCCCATCCACGAGACGCGAAGTGCCGAAGCTCCTGAGCATATCCTCTCGGCCACTCCCTGAGGAAGCAGTTAATGAAAATCAAGCGGGTAGATGAAACCTCAGCTCGAGCCATAAATGGAAGGTATGGGAGGCCTATAGCAATCAGCCCATGGTACCCTTGTGCGCAGGTCCCCCCTGCAAGAGCCATGCTGAGTTAAGGTGGCGTCTGATGAAATATTTTCGTCCGAGTTTGACTGAAGGGATGCCACGCCTTGGGGTCTGAGCACGCCTCTGTTGGGCAAATTTGGAGGAGTATATGTAGGCATTTTTTCCATTTTTGTAAGCATCGATGGTAGAGCGACGCTCCCGATTGTAAAGTTTTGATAGATATCCTAGCTCTGGGTATGGATCTGTATGTAAGATTTCTTGTTTAATTTCAGACAGTCTTTCTTCTTCCGTCTAAGTTTTCATCTTATACTAAGAGAGTTCGTGATCGACTAATTCGCACGAATTATGGCAATTATGTTGTGATAAAGGATTTATTGTGGCACTATTGTTTTCTCTGGTTTTCTGCGTCTGAGCGTAAGAAGATCTTGCATTTAGATGTCTTCTTCCACAGTCTGTTAGGAACCCGATGTTTATAATAGACCTTCGCACCTCTCTGATATAAGTCTTGCCCCTACTCACCCTTACTGCAACTCACTGTCTGAAGTTATCTAAGACCTCACTCACCCATGCATGCTCGGCCTAGTTTCAAAGTTGGAACCACATCGTTTGATTTAATCTCCATTTGATCACCCCATTAAACAAATCGTGACATAAAATGATGGGCGTCGGGCTCTGCTCCTGCTGCAATCCAGGGGTGACTTCCGACGCTAACATTTCTGGCGCCGTTGCCGGGGACGAAGTTGAAAATTTTCCCTGGGTAGAACGACATTAAGCCTCTGATTTTGAAGGTGCATCAGACATCAGAGCCCTACAAGATTGCTACTGTGCACCTGGCGACTCCACTGTGGCGACTCCAATGTTTCCACTTCACTATCTCAGTTGTAGCTATTTTTAGCACACTTGAAAGCTGACCCCGAGGATCTTTCTCGAGAAGGTTTCAGCAGCTGCTTTCTCAGCTTGAGAAGTTCCCTTGGGTAACGACAACGTTAAGGTCTGGCCTTCGATGGTGAACAAAGACCAAACACATTTGAAGTTGCCCATTTTTCACTTGGCGACTCCGCTGGTTCGATATGGAGAAAATCCTGGCTCGAAGGTTTGCTCCTTTTAATTTTTCTGCTATTCCTGGTTTTCCTAATGATGTCCATTCTCCGGATGAATGGAGCGATTATTTGCCCAGATTTAGAGAGTGTGAAGAGGACAACCCTACTCAGCATCTCTGGGAGTTTCATGAAATCATGCATCAGTGGGAGATACAGCATGAGGATGTATTATTGAAAATGTTCATGTTCTCGTTAGCAGGGGATGCTCGTAAATGGTATCATTCTTTACCCCCTGCTAGCATTTATTCACTCGTAGAATTTCATGCAGCTTTCACCGCCCATTGTCAGAAGATTTATCCCTTTGAGTTAATTTTTTATAACTGTTGTGAGGGATACAACAATTGTATACAAGATAGAGTTGATTCTTACATAGGCTATGAGGATGATCCTGATGACTTGGATCAGAAATCAGTCCTTTCTCATCCCCATTCGTCTGCATCAGAGGAAGGTTATGAGAGTAAGGAAGACCCTGAGGAGGAGGAAGATGCTTTGGGTGAAGTTAGGGAATTGATAAAATCTCTCTCTGCCCAACTGGATAGGTGGGAAGCTGAACGATGTGCAGAGGATTTTCCAGTCCTTAAGGCCGATGTTCTTGGCGGCTCTTTTGAAGAGGATATTGAAGATTTCATAGCCGTAGAGACATTAGTTTATACCACTGAGGAGCCTGCTGTCTCAGATTTAAAGAAAGAAGCCATTGGGGAAGAGGACTGTTCTCTTTTTCTTCACGAGATTTCCCATGATGTATTTACATTTGGGATTGAAAAGGAGGATCTGGAGATCGTTCCTTTTTTGAAAAATGAAGAAGTTTGGTGCTCGCCCAGCTTTAACGACTATTCAGTTGAGGAGCAGCAGAGCTCCACATCACAGATTGATGACCTGGATAGCAGCCAGCCTGTGTATGACAGCTATGAATCAAGTTCTGAGCTGGACACCCAGAACTTCCAAGAGAAGACTGCAGAGCCTTCTCCTCTATTCACAAATGAAAGACAATGCGAGGAAATCTACCCCCTGAGCAGCAAATTGAAAAGCAGAGCTTTCCCACAGGTCCTGTCTATGATGATTATGACTCTGACCCTTGGGAGAGCCAAGAAGAGGCACCAGAAGAACCAGAGGAGCAGTCGAAGATGCAGTTTACAGACTGCGCAGAGCCAGTCAGCGAGCAGCCACCGCCTGAGATCAATCAGCCTACATCAGTTGTCCACCCACCTGTGCTTACCATAGATATTCAACCACACATCCACAACTGTGTAGCAGAGGAGGTTGCCTGTCGCCAATTTTCTGGAGTTTGCCACTGGTCCTATGAGCCTGTGAAGGAATACATGGAGTTGCATTTCCTTCATAAATTGGAGCCACCCTATTTCATCTCAACTTCAGCCTGTAAGGAGGAGTTGAAGAGCGTAATCGTTCTGTTGTCATGGTTACATCACCTGTTTGTAATCATCGACAGAAGGAAGGAGCTTCCATTCGGGAAGTTACTTGATTGGCTATGGTGGAAATTTGCTTTCACCTAGCCTCATGTACAAAGTATATTAGTATTAGGTTGTACATAAATAAGCTCCTTTGAGCATGTATGTTTATTATGTTCATTTTTACTTATAGGCATGTATTTTCACCAGGCTGTTTCGAGCTTGACTCCATATCCCAACAGAAAGGCGATTGGAACTGGAGAAGGAGTTCTTAGAGAATCGCAGGGATGGCTCTATCCCCCATGGAGCCTAATGTTAGCAACAATTCTTGTCTTGGGCGTAAGAGTATCCAGGTCTACAGGCTGCATGAAAAATGCCCAAGCATAGCACAGAAAAATCTCGCTTCTGGTTACCAATCAAGCGAGCGGGCGAAGTTATGTCGTCAACGGCCAGGATCCATGTATAGAGCAGATCAACGATCGGCGGGTAATCGTGGTTAGCAGAGTTGGGCCAGGATTAGCGCAATGGATAGCGCTTATATATCACCAAAAAATATTTCAGCCATCCATCCCGGAGGAGTACGTGGCGCACGATCGGGCTCCATCGCCTCCTCGCCCTTCGTGACTTTGAAGAACGAGGATCAGCCTCCTCACAGCTGCGAGACGCGAAGCGCCGAAAGAATTCAGGACTCGGGCCCACAGTATCGCCGAAACTGATCTCAGACGTCTATCCCGCACAGACACGTGGTGCGCGATTAGGCCCTATTGCCTCTTCGCGCATCGCGACTTTGAAGAGTAAGGACTAGCTCCTTCCCATTCATGAGACGTGAAGTGTCGAAGCTCCTGAGCATATCGTCTCGGCCACTCCCTGAGGAAGCAGTTAATGAAAATCAAGCGGGTAGATGAAACCTCAGCTCGAGCCATAAATGGAAGGTATGGGAGGCCTGGAGCAATCAGCCCGTGGTACCCTTGTGCGCAGGTCCCCCCTGCAAGAGCCATGCTGAGTTAAGGTGGCGTCTGACGAAATATTTCCTTCCGAGTTTGACTGAAGGGATGCCACACCTTGGGGTCCAAGCACGCCTCTGTTGGGCGAATTTGGAGGAGTATATGTAGGCATTTTTGCCATTTTTGTAAGCATCGATGGTAGAGTGAAGCTCCCGATTGTAAAGTTTTGACAGATATCCTAGCTCTGGGTATGGATCTGTATGTAAGATTTCTTGTTTAATTTCAGACAGTCTTTCTTCTTCCGTCTAAGTTTTCATCTTATACTAAGAGAGTTCGTGATCGACTGATTCGCACGAATTATGGCAATTATGTTGTGATAAAGGATTTATTGTGGCACTATTGTTTTCTCTGGTTTTCTGCGTCTGAGCGTAAGAAGATCTTGCATTTAGATATCTTCTTCCACAGTCTGTTAGGAACCCGATGTTTATAACAGACCTTCGCACCTCTCTGATATAATTCTTCCCCCTACTCACCCTTACTGCAACTCACTGTCTGAAGTTATCTAAGACCTCACTCACCCATGCATGCTCGGCCTAGTTTCAAAGTTGGAACCACATCGTTTGAGTTAATCTCCATTTGATCACCCCATTAAACAAATTGTGACATAAACTGATGGGCGTCGGGCTCTGCTCCTGCTGCAATCCAGGGGTGACTTCCGACGCTAACAGAGGGGATAGATTATGATGAGACCTTTGCACCTGTCGCAAGGTACTCTTCCATAAGATCCATCCTTGCACTCTCAGCGCAGATGGGCTGGCGCATTCATCAGATGGATGTAAAAATTGTGTTCCTCAATGGGATCATTGCGGAAGAAGTGTACTTTGAGAAACCAGAAGGTTTTGAGACTTTTGACAGAGAGTCATATGTGTGTAGACTCAAGAGAGCATTGTATGGGCTGAAGCAAGCACCTCGTGCTTGGTACACTCGGATAGACAACTATTTCACCGGATTGGGCTTCACCAAAATTGAAGCGGATGCAAACCTATACCAAATTGTGGTGGAGGGTAAGATTTTGATCATTGTTCTTTATGTTGATGATTTGATACTGACTGGTGATGAGCAGCTAATAAACTCATGCAAGAATGACCTTGCAAAGGAGTTCGAGATGAAGGATTTGGGCCTTCTTCATTATTTCCTTGGTTTGGAAATATGGCAGCGAGATGGTGAACTTTGTTTGTCTCAAGCAAAGTATGCAAGAGAGATACTGGGTAAGTTTCACATGGAGGGCTACAAACCCATGGATACTCCTCTTCCAGGAAACTGGAGGAAAGAGGATGCTACTTCTGGAGAATTAGTGGATGTTATTGTCTATCGACAGCTAGTGGGTTCACTAATGTATTTAGTGAACACGAGACCGGACATTTTCTATGCGGTTAACCAGCTAAGTCAAGCAATGGTTAAGCCTACCAAACCCTTTTGGAAGGCGGGTAAACATGTCCTGAGATATCTAAAGGGCACATCTGAGTATGGATTATGGTACAGACAGATGGATGAGGTGAAGTTGCATGGCTTCACGGATGCAGATTGGGCAGGCAGCCCAACAAACAGAAAGAGCACATCAGGAGGGATCTTTAGTATCGGATCTACAGTTGTTTCTTGGTACAGCATGAAACAGAGATCTGTGGCACTTAGTTTAGCGGAAGCAGAATACATGGCATCGAGTCAAGTTGCATGTGAGGCTATCTAGATGAGGAAGATCTTGGTTGGTTTGTTTGGTTCTCATTTAGATCCGACAGTGATTTATTGTGATAATCAGAGTTGCATTAAACTCTCGATTAATCATGTGTTTCATGACAGATCTAAGCATATAGATATCCGGTATCATCATCTCAGAGATTGTGTGTAGTGGAAGATCGTGTTGCTTCAATACATTCCTACGGAAGATTAGGATGCAGACATTCTGACGAAGGCGCTCACCAAGAGCAAATTTGAATATCATAGAGACAGGATTGGGGTGAAGGATAATCCCTTTCTTGTTGAGAGGGAGTGTTGAAAAGTCAACAAGAAACATGTGTCTAATTTACTTTTCCCTTAATTAAATTAGACAATAAATATTAATCTATTATTTCATTCATAACTGAGTGAGTTGGATTTGTAACAGAATCATAAGTGTAGTTAAGTGAGTTAATATCAATTGTACTAGTTGTAACTAAACATGCACTAATGAGAGTCAATTAATCAATAAACTCACATGCAACTGAAGATTTTCCATGGTTAACTACATGCATGTCAGATCCATTGGAGACCCAGTTGAGATAACAGGTGAAAGGGATAGTTTGGCTATCAGTTGTGATTTGATCACACATGCAATGGATATGCTTATGAGCATGTGCAAACTAAGCAATTCGTGAATGATTCGATTCATTGTGAGAATTCGAATTGCAGAGATTGTGTAGAGGAGGCAAG
Organism: Picea glauca; assembly: GCA_000966675.3. Taxonomy (NCBI): domain Eukaryota; kingdom Viridiplantae; phylum Streptophyta; class Pinopsida; order Pinales; family Pinaceae; genus Picea; species Picea glauca. The sequence goes on from JZKD02S0137309.1 coordinate 359,131, forward strand.
TTGTCTGGACACAGGAATTAGCACATGTATTTGTTGATTTGTGTATGACAGTGTGAGACGATTGTATTGTACTGAGAACTCTTGGATTAGAGTTTTTTATGAGATTCTTTCATGATTCATGATATACATAATATATGATAGTGGGGTTTTTAGCTTTATTCTTTCCCGGAAAAACTTATGTGTTGTGTGTTATTGATATTTCACTTTGTGCTCATGGTTGTGATCGTGGTTTAATTTAATCCGCAAGAATAGTAGTAGAAGTGATTATGTATTTAACAATAGCGGAAATTGTTAGATTAGGAGAATCCCATGAATACATTAATTTGTATCGAAATTTCTACAGGTACAACGACATTCACACAACTCGTTGGTATAAACTATGTATGTGATTCCTACAACTCATAAATTGTTTACTTATCTACTCCCTCTACTTGTATGATTCACAATATGGACACTTCCTTGGTCTGCTCTTTGGCCTTAGCAGTCTCCCCATGTCTTTGACATCAATGAAAACACTATTTCCAACACACACCCCACATCCTTCTCCATGGTTTCAGCACCAACGTTGAACAATACCCCAATCTCTAATTGATTGCCTTCTCCTAGGAACTTCTCTTCCTCAATCATGGTTCATGTCACCCCAACCACCACTACTAAGTCCTAAAATCAATCACCTATCATGTGACCCAAGCTATCAAATAACCAATCATGTGCCTCTCCAACATCTAACAGCTCTTTTGAAAATCTTGATTTCCCTTTTGTGCATAACTCTAATTTCCTTGAAATTTATATTAATCATTCAAATATGTCTATTATCACCCATGCTAACTCTAAACTTTACACTAAAACAATATATCTAGGGTTTTATATATAGTATATCACTAATTATTTAAATATAACATAATATATTTTAGGTCTTAGTCTACATTATATTATTATTCATCATGGTTTTAGGGTTTATGCTATATTATTAAAACTATAAACTTTGTTATGATAATAATTATCGTCCTCTTTTAATCTCCAAAAATAATATTGAATTGTCTTATATCACTAACAAAAACTCTATTTTTCCAATTATTGATAATATCATTACCTCTATCTGTAATGATTTATTAACCCAAAATTATCCCCTTAGTAGCTTTGACCCCAACTCTGTAAAAGCTCCTAACTTAACCCCTTCAAACCCTCCTTCACATGGGTCCATCTCTTATCCTTCTACTGTCATAAATTTATCATCAATGGACCTAGACCCATCTTCCACCCGTCTCTTAGAAAAGGGATTTGATTTCTCACTTGCTCCCCATCACAATCTGGTGGAAGATATTCTCTACTCTATTGAATCCATAACTCATCATCTTCCAACACACAAATCTGAAGAAATTTGGCAGGAGTGTGGTAGAGTTCTTCTCCTTTCTAAACCTCCTAAACCAAACCTATCAAAAGATTAATTTCAATCCATTCATCGCCTCAATGATGACCCCAATATCGCTATTTTAAAAGTTGATAAAGGAAATGTTATTGTTTTCATGAATACATCTAACTACAATTCTAAACTTCATGACCTTCTTTCATCTTCTTCATACAAACCCCTCTCAAAGAACCCAATCAATATAGTAACCAGCTTAATCATTAAGGCCATCAAATCTTCATCCTTGGACCCCAACATCTAGAAACATCTCATTCATCACAACCCTCAACCCCCAGGATCTATGGGAAACCTAAGATTAATAAAAAAAAACATCCCTCTTATACCTATAGTTAGTGTTATATGAGCTCCCACTTATGCCCTTTCTCTATTTATTGTTGATAATATTCAATCATTTGTTGGAAACAGTCCCTCCTTTATTAAAGATTCCTCCAAATTTATTCAAAAACTCAACATCTTCACCTTGACTAAAATGGCATCATGGTTAGTTTTGATGTTGTCTCTTTATTCACCAAAATTTCAGTTCTCAAAGCCCTTAACCTTATCTTGAATCTAGTCGAACCCAAAACTCTTAACCTTATTGAAATATGTATCACTTCAACTTTCTTCACTTTTAAAGGAATTTGTTATGAGCAAATTGAAGGTACAACCATGGGGTCCTCCTTATCCTCAATGGTTTTCAACATTTTTATGGAACATTTTGAAGGTTTGGCCTTAAATAGCTTTCATCTTAAACCCAAATGTTGGTTATGTTTTGTTGACGATACCTTCATTGTTTGGCCTCATGGCCACCCCTCCTTATCCTCTTTCTTTAATCATATTAATTTCATTTCACCCCATATTCAATTTACTATGGAAATCCAAAAATAAAATTCTCTTCCATGTTTAGATATTATTTCTCGTCAATCTGATGGCACCCTTACCCATCAAGTTTATAGGTAAAAGACTCACATTGATATACCTCCATGCCCAATCTCACCATCATCTAGCGCAAAAATCTATTGTTCTAGAAACCTTGGTTACTCAAACCTATCGAATATCTTCTCTCCATTTCTTCAAGAAAAAAAGAACCCACCTTGTTAAATCCCTTATGGCCAATGGGTACTCTTCCTCTCAAATTAATAAAGCTTTTTTATGTGTTCGTCTTCCTAAACCTATAAATTTTCCCTCCACTTCCCCACCATAGCTCACATCTCTCTTCCCTACATTCAAGGCACTATAGACAAAATTTGAAAGATTCTGGCCAAAAAGAATATCAAGACTCTTTTCAAACCCTATAAAACTCTTAAACACTTATTTAAAACTGTTAAAGATAAATCTAACCCCATGCTAGACCTAGGTGTTTACCAAATTCCATGCTCCTATGAAAAATCATACATTGGCCAAACTGAGAGATCTTTCAAAGGTCGCCTTAAAGAACATATAACAAACACTTTCCATAACTGCATCTCTAAATCAGCTATTGCATAATACTCTCACAACTCTAAACACCTTATTTGCTTTAACCAAACCAAAATTCTCACATCGACACCTTATTGTCGCTAGAAATCAAAAAGCATCCCGATATTTTTATTAATTGAGAAAACCATGCACAAGCATTGTCATTCTATTTGAAGCTCGTGTTATTATTTTTTGAAGAGTGTCAAAGGTGCAAAGGGATGTAGCAAAAACTTAGAAACGTTAAAAACAAATCTCATTGCCTCCACAGCGCATAATCGTGGCCAATCGAAGGGATGCTACCAGTCGTCGCTGCCATAATTACGCACGCAGATGCACAGAATCACGGAGACATTTCAAGAATATTTTGTGGGTTCATATTTAACTAAATATTCGAAGTATTGTCAATTGACAGCGAAAGTATCCATTTGGAATTGATGTGGGCCATGGCGGAGCGTTCGAGGATATTATTCCAGAAGATTAAATCGAATGGTTGTAAACCAAGAAATGTCAAATCAAAATTTAAGTTTCAAATAAATAATTAAAAACAT
>JZKD02S0137310.1:13454-23897 GCA_000966675.3 Picea glauca
GAGACAGAGGCCATTAGTTTCATGACCTTACACTTGGAGGGTGAGGCACACGAGTGGTGGTATCCTGGACTGGTGACATTGGGTCACAATCGCATCACCTCCTATAGGGAGTTTACAGATAGGCTCATGGACAGGTTTGACAGGAAGGATCTTGAGATACACTTTAGGGATATTGCCCAGTTGAGACAAACTGGAACAACAGAGGCATTCATCACAAAGTTTCAGCGAGTAGTCATGGAAGTGACATATATATCAGAGACTAGGTTGATCATGCTATTCATAGAAGGACTCACAAAGCCTTTGAGAGGATGGGTGAAGGCATACAATCCTCCCACCTTGCAGGATTCCATCCTTCACACTCGAGATCTGGCAGACTCAGTGCCAAAGACTAAAAGTTTCTCCAAACCATTTGTGCCTGAGAGGGATCGAGATAGGAAGACATTCTAGAGAGAATGGAAGGGCAAGGAGAAGTTGGATGATGAGACTAGGCGAGAGCTTATGAGGAATAAGATTTGCTTCAGCTGCAGAGATCCTTGGGTCCCAGGCCATAGGTGAATGGGCAAGGGAGAGATTCATTATATTGAGGTAGCAGTAGACAACGTGGATAGTGAGGAGGAGGAGCAAGACTGGATCCACTAGTTTAGAGGAGGAGTTAGCACCAGCAGAGGAGCAGCTTCCTCGTATACCACCGACACCAGTAGGAACCCATCCTCTAGTAATCCCACAATCGCCAAAGTAGGCTAATAGGAGGAAACCAACAAAGGGAGGAGTCATAGCGACCCTTTCTAGTGTTCCCAGGTATTATACCCTCCGTATCAGAGGGATTATTTAGGGGAAATAGGCAATCGCCCTGATATATGGTGGGGCCACCCACAACTTCATCGACGCTTCACTAGTATTGAGACAGGCACTTTAGATAGAGGAGTTTGAGGGGTTTTATGTTGCAGTAGAAGATGGCCACACAGTGGAGTTTCTAGACAGAGTTCCAAACTTAGATATGAAGTTAGGAAACTACATAGTGAGAGACACATTTTATGTGGTTGACCTATCGAACACAAATGTGGTGTTAGGAGTTCAATGGATGATTACCTTGGGAAAAATCACTACCAACTACTACACCTTGGAAATGGGATTCAGAGATCAGGATGGGAAGAAGGTTGTTCWAAGAGGTATGTCAATAGGAGCACCCAAGACAGTTTCAGCCAAGAGGATGGAGAGGATATTCAGACATGGGGAGGTAGCATATGCCATAGAATGCTTGATCACTACTCAGAAGGATTCAGAAGGTCGACAACAATACCACACAGAGATCAAGAATTTATTGGGACAACATCAGCAGGTCTTTGAGGCAATTCCACCAGGGAGACCACCTGGCAGGGGGTTTGAGCACACCACTGAGTTGCAGGAGGGGTCCAAACCTATGATCACCCCCCCTATCGTCATCCTAGGAGGTTCAAGAATGAGATAGAGAAGGCAATCAAAGAATTGTTGGCGATGGGACACATCAGACTGAGCAACATCCCATTTGCTTCTTCAGTTGTCTTAGTTCCGAAGAAGGATGGCACCATGAGAACGTGCATTGATTATCGAGCCTTGAACAAGAAAACCATCAAGAACCAGTACCCTATCCCATGCATTGACGAGTTGATGGATGAACTGTATGGGGCAATTTTCTTCTCAAAAAATGATCTACGCTTTGGATATCATCAGATCAATATACAAGAGCAGGACATAGAGAAGACGACATTTCGTTGTCATTTTAGACACTTCGACTTCCTGGTTATGCCATTTGGGCTAACCAATGCACCCACTATATTCCAATCCTGCATGAACCATACATTCAAGGATCATTTAAGGAAATTAGTCTTGGTTTTCTTCGACGACATCTTGATCTATAGCCGGTCATGGAAAGATCATATGAGGCACCTGGATGAGGTATTGAGCATCATGAAGGCACAACCACTATATGCCAAAGAGTCCAAGTGTGATTTTAGTATGAGAAAGATGCTTTACTCAGGCCACATCATCAATGCACATGGGGTACAGGTGCACCAAGAGAAGATCAGAGCCATTTTGGATTGGTCAACACCGAAGAACGTGACAGAATTGAGGAGCTTCTCCGGGTTGTGCAACTATTACAGGCAGTTCGTCTGAGGTTTTTCTCAGCTTGGATCACCACTGATAAATCTTACCAAGAATGGGGCCTTCATATGGACCGAGAAATCATAGGAAGCCTTTGATCACATGAAGGAAGTCATGGGAACTTGTCCAGTTTTGTCACTACCAGACTTCACCTTGCCATTTGTACTAGAGTGTGACGCATCTGGCAAAGGGATCGGTGCAATTTTGATGCAGGGAGGACACACCATTGTATTCAAGAACCAGAAGTTTAGTGAACCTGAGAGGTTGTACTCCATTTATGACAAGGAAATTTTGACAATCATGCATGCCTTGACCAAGGTCAGACAATATTTGGTGGGCAACAAATTCGTGGTCAAGACCGATCACAACAGTTTGAAGTATTTCCTTCAGTAGAAGGACCTCAGTGAGCACCAATAGAAATGGGTGATGAAGGTACAAGCATCCTACCTTGACATAGAGTATTTCAAGGGGAAGAAGAACATTGTGGTCGATGCACTATCGAGGATACCTACGGCATGTTCTTTGATGGAGATTTCAGCAGATTGAAAATCCCACTTGTTAGTGGAATATTCCAAGAACAAGTTCTATTGTGAGGTGATGGATGGGAAGATACAGGATGAATGGTATAGGGTCATTGACGATGTCATATTTTACAAGGATGGAGTCTACTTGGTGCTAGATTCAGGGCTTAAGAAAAATATCCTCATCGTAGTTCATGATTCACCTCTAGCAGGCCATCAGGGTTTTTTTCAAAACTTACAGACAGATCAGAGAGAGGTTCTCATGGAAGGGCCTCAAACAGGACGTTATGAGACATGTTAGTGAGTGTGTGACTTGCCAACAGAACAATTCAGAGTATTCTCTTTCAACAGGGATACTTCAGCCACTCCCCATTCCAGAGAAAAAATGGGAGAGTATATCTATGGACTTCATCACGGGTCTACCCAAGGTCCAGGGGAAGGACTATATCTATGTAGTGGTCGACAGATTGACAAAGTTTTCTCACTTCTACGCCATACCAACAGAGTACAACACAGTTCAGGTAGCTGAGATTTTCTTCAGGGAGGTCTTCAGACTTCATGGGTTGTCGAAGAACATCATTAGTGACAGGGACAGTCAATTCATAGGGACATTTTGGAGAGATTTGTTTTGGTTGGTGGGGACAGAGTCGACACCTAGCACCAAATATCACCCTCAGACAGATGGGAAGACTAAGATTGTCAACAAATAGGTTGAAGGGTATTTGAGGAACTATGTAGGAGGACAACAGAGAATGTGGGTAAAGTGGTTACATTTAGGAGAACATTTCTACAACACCACCTTCCACATGTCCACTGGTATGACACCCTTCTGAGCATTGTACGAATATGATGCTCCCACTTTGGTAGACTTGATCTTCGGGGAGAGAAGAGCTCCCAAGGCCAAGGATTGGATCATAGAGAGTCAGAAGATTCTCGGGTTGTTGAAAGAGAACCTACAGATGATGCAAAACCGACAGAAGATAAGTGCGGACAGGCACAGGATAGAGCGCATATTTGAGGTTGGAGATTTGGTTTTCTGAGACTCCAACCCTACATACAGTCATCTCTGAAGAAGAGTGGGGCAGAGAAGCTCAAGCCCAGATTTTATGATCCTTATAGGATCATGCACCAAGTAGGAGAGGTTTCTTATGAGCTAGAGCTTCCATAGGGGAGAAAGATTCATAACGTGTTGCACATGTCTTTCCTCAAAAAGGCAGTGGAAAAATTCATTAGCACATTAGAGGAGCTTCCCACATTATATGAGGAGGGATAGTTGGAGTTAGTTCTAGAGGAGGTTTTGGAGTTCTGAGAGCAGAAACTGAGGAGCAGGGTCATTAGAGAGTGTTTGATCAGATGGAGAGGGATTCTAGTAGAGGACGCTACTTGGGAGAGCGAGCAGGTGTTGCAACACCCTGGACTGTTATTGCTTGAGGACAAGCAATTTCGAGAAGGGAGGACTGTAATGCCTCTTTCCAAATAGGAGCTCTAGAGAGGAGGCTTAATGGTCTAAACTGCCCCGTTAGACTATAGCCAGGGCCAAAGAGGCATAAACAGGGTTACTAGAGGTCACTCCAGTCACAGGTGTTATATTCGGAAAGTGACATTGAGCTAAAAAGGGTTAAAAGTGATTTTAAGTCATTATGAGCTAAAAATAGAAGTCAACAACGAATTAGGGTTTTAGAAGTGATTTAGGGTTTTGGAAGTCAACAGTGAATTAGGGTTTCAACATGATTTATGGTTTTGGAAAGCTATAAAAGAAGGGTCAACAACCTAATTCATCATTGTGCAAATTATGACTTGGCATTGAGGAGAAGAGGTGCATCTCACGAGAGATAGTTCATTGTATTCCAGCAGGAAGACACTAGTTGGCTTATTTCGGTGTTGAAAGACACACCCTAGTCACTGGGAAGATCATCCAGGTCTTCCATCATTCTTCATTGATTCCGCAGTGCTCCCATATTCCGGGTATTATCTTTTAGTTGCTTATNAGGGTATTTGAGGAACTATGTAGGAGGACAACAGAGAACGTGGGTAAAGTGGTTACATTTAGGAGAACATTTCTACAACACCACCTTCCACATGTCCACTGGTATGACACCCTTCTGAGCATTGTATGAATATGATGCTCCCACTTTGGTAGACTTGATCTTCGGGGAGAGAAGAGATCCCAAGGCCAAGGATTGGATCATAGAGAGTCAGAAGATTCTCAGGTTGTTGAAAGAGAACCTATAGATGATGCAAAACCGACAGAAGATAAGTGCGGACAGGCACAGGATAGAGCGCATCTTTGAGGTTGGAGATTTGGTTTTCTGAGACTCCAACCCTACATACAGTCATCTCTGAAGAAGAGTGGGGCAGAGAATCTCAAGCCCAGATTTTATGATCCTTATAGGATCATGCGCCAAGTAGGAGAGGTTTCTTATGAGCTAGAGCTTCCATAGGGGAGAAAGATTCATAACGTGTTGCACGTGTCTTTCCTCAAAAAGGCAGTGGAAAAATTCATTAGCACATTAGAGGAGCTTCCCACATTATATGAGGAGGGACAGTTGGAGTTAGTTCTAGAGGAGGTTTTGGAGTTCTGAGAGCAAAAACTGAGGAGCAAAGTCATTAGAGAGTGTTTGATCAGATGGAGAGGGCTTCTAGTAGAGGACGCTACTTGGGAGAGCGAGAAGGTGTTGCAACACCCTGGACTGTTATTGCTTGAGGAAAAGCAATTTCGAGAAGGGAGGACTGTAATGCCTCTTTCCAAATAGGAGCTCTAGAGAGGAGGCTTAATGGTCTAAACTGCCCCGTTAGACTATAGCCAGGGCCAAAGAGGCGTAAACAGGGTTACTAGAGGTCACTCCAGTCACAGGTGTTATATTCGGAAAGTGACATTGAGCTAAAAAGGGTTAAAAGTGATTTTAAGTCATTATGAGCTAAAAATAGAAGTCAACAATGAATTAGGGTTTTAGCAGTGATTTAGGGTTTTGGAAGTCAACAGTGAATTAGGGTTTTAGCATGATTTATGGTTTTGGAAAGCTATAAAAGAAGGGTCAGCAACCTAATTCATCATTGTGCAAATTATGACTTGGCATTGAGGAGAAGAGGTGCATCTCACGAGAGATAGTTCATTGTATTCCAGGAGGAAGACACTAGTTGGCTGATTTCGGTGTTGAAAGACACACCCTAGTCACTGGGAAGATCATCCAGGTCTTCCATCATTCTTCATTAATTCCGCAGTGCTCCCATATTCCGGGTATTATCTTTTAGTTGCTTATTTGTATTCCGGCTAAGATCCTTTTGTCTTTTGATGTAGCCGAGTGTTGTTATTTTATTCAACCGCATTTGGTTATTTGTATTCCAACTAAGATTTTTTTTTCTGTTGATCTAGTCGAGTATTGTCAGTTTATTCAGCTGCATTTGGCCATTTTGTAATCCATAGAGATATCATAATACAAACTTTGCAGTCCTTTGTCGCGTTTAGTATTTGTATGATCATTTATATGTTGTAAACCTTTGATCCTACACACACATTAGCAGTGTTTCGTAGACTAGCCAAGTCAGGAACATTACATGATAATCCATGTTTCACAACTATAAAAATATGTTATATATATGAATAAAGAGAGATTATGTTATGACATTGAAATTCTCATGTAATTGTTTTTATCTAATATATATGGGATACCAAGTTGTAGAATTACATGCTTAATGAATCCTTTAATGGTAATTTTTATGCATTGAAGTTGTTCATTTAATACAAACATTATTTTTTTTTGGCAAAAAATACGGTACGATGCATGAATGCCATTATATTTTTATTAAATTAACTTGATAACAAATTCTCTCTAAGGATGAAAATAACTATATTTTTACAAACAATTGCAATGGCATGGAAATGGAAAGGCAAGGCAAGGCCATGGCATGGAAAGGCAATGCAAGAAAATGAATGACTTGTCAAGCCAAGGAATGGCATGGCATGTAAAGGCGAGGCATGGAAAAGCATGAGATGGCAAGGAAAGGCCTGACATGGAATGTCATGGAAAGGAAAGGCATGGACTGGTGTGTCAAGTGAAAGAAAGGTAAGGCATGGCAAGGTATGGCACATCATGGCAAGGAAAGGCATGGCATGGAAAGGCATGGAATGGAAAGGAAAGGCAAGGCATGGCATGGCAAGGCAAGGCAAGGCATGGCAAGGCATGACATGGCATGGCATGGAATGGAAAGGAAAGGAAAGGCATGACATGGCAAGGCAAGGCAAGGCATGGCATGACATGGTAATTATATTTGTCATGTTGTAACTTAGTTAATATCATTTATTGGCTTGGTGAGGCATGTAAATGGCATGTATTGGCAAGGCATAACATTGGCATGTAAATGGCATGGCATGGAAAGGAATGGAAATGGCGTGGCATGGCATGGAAAGCCATGGAAATTGCATGGCATGGTAATGACATGGCATGGAAATGGAAAGGCATAGAAATCACATTGCAATGGGATGCAAGTCATGTCAAGGAAATTCAAGTTAAGGCATGGCATGACAAGGAAATGATGGCATGGAAAAGAAATGGAATTACACGACATGGGAATGCAAGGAAAGACATGGCATGGCATGGCATGGCAAGGCATGCCATGTCAAGTGAAGGAAAGGAAANGTATTATCTTTTAGTTGATTATTTGTATTCTGGCTAAGATCCTTTTGTCTTTTGATCTAGCCGAGTGTTGTTATTTTATTCAGCCACATTTGCTTATTTGTATTCCAACTAAGAGTTTTTGTCTGTTGATCTAGTCGAGTATTGTCTGTTTATTCAACCGCATTCAGCCATTTTGTAATCCACAGAGATATCATAATACAAACTTTGTAGTCCTTTGTCACGTTTATTATTTGTATGATCATTTATATGTTGTAAACCTTTGATCCTACACACACATTAGCAGTGTTTCCTAGACTATCCAAGTCAGGAACATTACATGATAATCCATGTTTCACAACTATAAAAATATGTTATATATATGAATAAAGAGAGATTATGTTATGACATTGAAATTCTCATGTAATTTTTTTTATCTAATATATATGGGACACCAAGTTGTAGAATTACATGCTTAATGAATCCTTTAATTTTAATTTTTATGCATTGAAGTTGTTCATTTAATACAAACATTATGTTTTTTGGAAAAAAATACGGTACGATGCATGAATGCCATTATATTTTTATTAAATTAACTTGATAACAAATTCTCCCTAAGGATGAAAATAACTATATTTTTACAAACAACTGCAATGGCATGGCAATGGAAAGGCAAGGCAAGGCCATGGCATGGCAAGGCAATGCAAGAAAATGAATGACTTGTCAAGCCAAGGAATGGCATGGCATGTAAAGGCAAGGCATGGAAAGGCATAAGATGGCAAGGCAAGGCATGACATGGAATGTCATGGCAAGGAAAGGCATGGACTGGTGTGTCAAGTGAAAGAAAGGTAAGGCATGGCAAGTCATGGCACGTCATGGAAAGGAAAGGCATGGCATGGAAAGGCATGGAATGGAAAGGAAAGGCAAGGCATGGCATGGCAAGGCAAGGCATGGCAAGGCATGACATGGCATGGCATGGAATGGAAAGGAAAGGAAAGGCGTGACATAGCAAGGCAAGGCAAGGAAAGGCAAGGCATGGCATGACATGGTAATTATATTTGTCATGTTGTAACTTAGTCAATATCATTTATTGGCTTGGTGAGGCATGTAAATGGCATGGATTGGAAAGGCATAACATTGGCATGTAAATGGCGTGGCATGGAAAGGAATGGAAATGGCGTGGCATGGCATGGAAAGGCATGGAAATTCCATGGCATGGTAATGACATGGCATGGAAATGGAAAGGCATAGAAATCACATTGCAATGGGATGCAAGTCATGTCAAGGCAATTCAAGTTAAGGCATGGCATGACAAGGAAATGATGGCATGGAAAATACATGGAATTACATGACATGGGAATGCAAGGAAAGACATGGAATGGCATGGCATGGAAAGGCATGTCATGTCAAGTGAAGGCAAGGAAAGTCATGGCATGGGAAGTCAAGTCAAGGCAAGGCATGGAATGGAATGGCATGGCATGACATGGCAAGGCAAGGAATGGCATGGAATGACATGGAAAGTGAAGGCAAGGAAATTCATGGCATGGGAAGGCAAGGCATGGCATGTCATGGATTTACAAGGAAAGGCATGGCTTGGAACTTCTTTCACTTGTCTTGTCATGCCTTTCCTTTCCATTCCATGCCATGAATTTACTTTCCTTTTGATGCCATGCCATGCCTTTCCATGCCATGCCTTACCATGCCATGCATTTCCTTACCTTTACATGCCTTGCCTTGCCATGTCTTGGAAAGGCATGGATTGGNAAGGCAAGGCAAGGCCATGGCATGGAAAGGCAATGCAAGAAAATGAATGACTTGTCAAGCCAAGGAATGGCATGGCATGTAAAGGCGAGGCATGGAAAAGCATGAGATGGCAAGGAAAGGCCTGACATGGAATGTCATGGAAAGGAAAGGCATGGACTGGTGTGTCAAGTGAAAGAAAGGTAAGGCATGGCAAGGTATGGCACATCATGGCAAGGAAAGGCATGGCATGGAAAGGCATGGAATGGAAAGGAAAGGCAAGGCATGGCATGGCAAGGCAAGGCAAGGCATGGCAAGGCATGACATGGCATGGCATGGAATGGAAAGGAAAGGAAAGGCATGACATGGCAAGGCAAGGCAAGGCATGGCATGACATGGTAATTATATTTGTCATGTTGTAACTTAGTTAATATCATTTATTGGCTTGGTGAGGCATGTAAATGGCATGTATTGGCAAGGCATAACATTGGCATGTAAATGGCATGGCATGGAAAGGAATGGAAATGGCGTGGCATGGCATGGAAAGCCATGGAAATTGCATGGCATGGTAATGACATGGCATGGAAATGGAAAGGCATAGAAATCACATTGCAATGGGATGCAAGTCATGTCAAGGAAATTCAAGTTAAGGCATGGCATGACAAGGAAATGATGGCATGGAAAAGAAATGGAATTACACGACATGGGAATGCAAGGAAAGACATGGCATGGCATGGCATGGCAAGGCATGCCATGTCAAGTGAAGGAAAGGAAAGTCATGGCATGGGAAGGAAAGACATGGAAATGACATGGCATGGGAAGTCAAGTCAAGGCAAGGAGTGGAATGGAATGGCATGGCATGACATGACAAGGCAAGGCATGGCATGGAATGACATGGAAAGTGAAGGAAAGGAAATTCATGGCATGGGAAGGAAAGGCATGGCATGTCATGGATTTACAAGGAAAGGCATGGCTTGGAATTTCCTTCACTTGTCTTTACATGCCTTTCCTTTCCATTCCATGCCATGAATTTACTTTCCTTTCGATGCCATGCCATGCCTTTCCATGCCATGCCTTACCATGCCATGCATTTCCTTACCTTTACATGCCTTGCTTTGCCATGTCTTGGAAAGGCATGGATTGGCGAGGCAAGGAAAGGCATGGCATGACATGACATGCCATGGAAAGGTAAGAAAAGGCATAGCATGGCATGACATGGCATGGTAAGGAAAGGCATGGCATGGAAAGGCATCCCATGACATGACAAGGAAAGGAAAAGAATTACATGGAAAGGCAATGCAAGACAAGACATGAAATGTCATGGCATGGCATGGAAAGGAAATGCAAGTCATGGCATGTAAAGTCAAGGCATGGAATGCCATGGAAAGGAAAGCCATGTCTTGGAAAGACAAGGCAAGGCAAAGTCT
>JZKD02S0137354.1:0-15014 GCA_000966675.3 Picea glauca
GGGAAATAGGATGGAAAGTGAAGATATGAAGGAAAGTCCCCATAAAGGTCAATATTGAATATGCAAAAAGGATTGGGAAAGAGTCTAGGTGGTAGCCAATGGTTGCCAAGAGATAATAACACCTACAAGGAATGTTGTACATGCCTGAGACACAAGAACAAGCCGAGCATATATGTTTAATGTTAGGTGGAAAAGAAAGTTAGGCTTGTTATCCCTAATTGCAATAGTAAACAACAATGTATATCAGAAAAATAATAAGGGTTAAAGCTTCTAAATAATTTCTAAAAGTCTAACAAATGATGCAAGAGATAAGTTAGATAAACACTAGTGATACTCAAGAATGAAAGTACAAGACTTTAGCAATGAAACAAGGTTGTAATAAAAGGTGTTTGCAGAGATATATTGCAGCCTTATGGCTGTAACAAACAAGTTTTACAACAGTAAATCCAACCACCAAAACTCATAAACAATCCACCCAAAAGTTGCACTAGGCTAAGTAGATTAATGTGGAAAACTCTTAGCAACTTTTTATGGTTGAAAAGAAAGTTATGAATGAAAATGTGTTAGGGTTTCTGCAGCCCTAATGGTTGTAAATGAATATTTATAACAAAAAAAAGAAATACTTATCCAATTAAAATGCCCTATGGGTTATGACAATCCTATATATTCAAGAAGAGATTGAAATTTAAACCATTTGATTATCTCGTGTTTTCACGTATCCCAATGCAATAATTTTATTTCTCCAATGCAAATTTAAAATTATTAGTTCTTTAACTATTGGGTTATGGAGTCAAATAAAGGGTTAACTATACTACTTCCTTGGGGGTGTAAACCCTCTTACTCCCCAAGGAAAGTAAATCTAACTAGGAAAGTGATAGGAGGGTTTAATCCCTTTTACTTCTCCTAGCAGTACCTTAAGCAACAAATTATTTCCAAGACAAATATTGATGAGCTTTGTGGGGTTGTATCCACTTATACTCCCCAAGAAATTCAACTAGTTAACCTTGCAGCCAAGAAAAAGAGACCATAACAAGATAAAACCCTTCACCTAGATCAAGAATTAACAAGAGGACTTCCACTTTACAAAGAGTTAACCACCAATATACAAGAGAAACACTCTACATGGGGTAGCGCACCACTTCCTTCCACTATTATCAAAGTAAACCATGACAAATGAAAAAGATAGAGAAAATGACCAAGAGTAGCAAAAATTTCAGCCAAGTATCCTTCTCCACATGGGAGAGCTATGTTATGAAATGAGATTCACATGATCTCTATTTATACAAAATGCTTAAAACGTAGCTTGTCCATTTAATTAGGGTAAAACATAAGATAAGGGGTCAACAACCCTTATCTTACCCCTTTACATAAATAATAATATTTAATTTACACTTTTTCACATTAGAAATGTTCGACAACACAGGTATTCCAACAGAGGACGAACACCTTCAATAACCACTCACATAACCAGATCAAAGATCAACACACCGATGTTTTCACGTGGTAAAACCCCTACAAGAAAAAATCCACGGCCCCATCCAACGCAACCACTTGGAGAAGTTTATTAATGCAAAAGAAAAATATTATAGAGAGATTTTACAATAGCGTTTCTCACAATCGATCATCGGCAAATGACCCTCCATGCTCTTTAAGTAGAGATAATGGACCAATTGGGTGTTAAGCCATGGATCAATGTCCATTAAGATCGAGGAGAGTATGAACCGTCAGATCACTCTATGTCGAGAACATATCGTGACTGTCGGATTTCCTAACTACAAATGCATACTAATGCATACTAAAGAAACACACTTTTACCTAACGACATATTAGACTAAGTAGATCTTAACTAAATCTTAAGTGTCTAAATATCCTAACATTGCCCCTTAAGATCAACTTGGGATAGGATTGAAGTATTTACAATGTTGACACAATAGGAGAAGGAAGGAGGAATTAGAGCCTATCCCCCCTTAATGAAAGCTTCTTGAACTCCTAACATAAAGCGAAGTTTGGAAAACTTCGCTTCTGTAAGAGACTTTGTGAAAATGTCTACAACTTGATCTTCTGTAGGGAAAAAGAGCACTTCAATAACTTGATCATGAATGAACTTTTTGATGAAGTGCATGTGTAGCTCGATGTGCTTGTTGTGCTGATGTTGAACTAGGTCTTTGGCAAGCTTGATGGCACTTTGATTGTCACACAAAAGGCTGGTCGGATGCTGCTGCTCGAATCCGAACTCTGAAAGGATCTGTCGAAGAAACAAGGCTTCCTGACTTGCATTTACCACTTCTCGGTACTCTGCTTCTGTTGAAGAAAGTGCAATAGCCTGTTGTTTCTTACAGACCCAAGTGACAAGTCCTGAACCAAGGCTGAAAACATAACCTATAGTAGACTTCCGATCATCAGGGTCGTCAGCCCAATCTGAATCAGTGAAACAACCAATAAAGGAGTCCCTCCTGAACTGTAATATATCCCCAACTGGATTGTACCACAGACATAGCGAAGTATCATTTTAGCTACTTTCCAATGGCTTTCATGGGGTGTTTTCATATACTGGACAACAATACCAACAACAAAGGAAATATCAGGATGAGTATGAGTCAAGTATAAGAGGCTACCAACTAACTGAAGGTACATGGTGGCATCAACTTCAAGAGAAGTACATGTGGAAGTAAGCTTGACTCTAGACTAGAAGGGAGAAGGGGTTGGTTTACAATCATCCATGTGAAAGCGACGAAGAAGGTCGCAAGCATACTTAGTCTGGGAAAGAAAAATTCCTTCATTGGTTTGCAAAACTTGGAGGCCAAGGAAATAGTGCAAAAAACCTAAGTCTGTCATTTCAAATTTATTCTTAAGGCTAGTTTTCACATGGTTTAAAAGTTTTGAGTCACTACCAATAAGGATAAGGTCATCAACATAAAGGACAAGGATTATGAGATGTTTTCCTACTTTCTTGGTATAAACATTAGGATCAGAATGTTATCTAGAGAATCCGGTGTCAATAAGAAATTTGTCCATTTTTGCATACCAAGCTTGGGGAGATTTATTAAGACCATAAAGAGATTTCTTAAGGAGACAAACAAGGCTAGAGTCATTCTGGACATAGCCAGGAGGTTGTTCCATGTAGATTTCTTATTTCATATCTCCATGCAAGAAGGAAGATTTAACATCCATCTGATTGACCTCCCATTTATGTGAGGCAGCAAGGGAAAGAATAAGGTGGATGGAATTCATTTTGGCTACAGGGGAAAAGGTTTCATTATAGTCAATTCCTTCAACTTGGGAGAATCTTTTGGAAACTAATCGAGAATTGTGTCTTTCAACACTTCCATCTGATGCATACTTAGTTCTGTAGACCCATTTACATATGACAAGTTTTCTTCATTTTGGAGGACATACAAGATCCCAAGTATTGTTTGCCATTAAAGAAATATACGCTTCATTCATTGTTGTATCCCAATCTAGATTACTTGAAGCTTCTACAAATGTCTCTAGATCATGAGTCTCTGAAACTTGAGCCAAAAGAGAAGAGGATCACTAGAAATGTGAATGTGTTCGATGCTAATCTGAAGGATCACCGACAAGATCACTAGTTGTTTCTCGTATTGAATGGACCCATCTAAGAAGTGGTGGAAATAGTGCTTGTTCAGGTTCAAAGGACTCGTCTGGAGGAAGGTTAGTAGGTAGAGGTGGATTTTCATCCTCACTGTCATCATCTAAAGAAGAAACCTGAATAGGAACAGAAGAAGGCACAAACGCCGAAGATGGATCACGGGTCGAAGAAGGCNGGGAAATAGGATGGAAAGTGAAGATATGAAGGAAAGTCCCCATAAAGGTCAATATTGAATATGCAAAAAGGATTGGGAAAGAGTCTAGGTGGTAGCCAATGGTTGCCAAGAGATAATAACACCTACAAGGAATGTTGTACATGCCTGAGACACAAGAACAAGCCGAGCATATATGTTTAATGTTAGGTGGAAAAGAAAGTTAGGCTTGTTATCCCTAATTGCAATAGTAAACAACAATGTATATCAGAAAAATAATAAGGGTTAAAGCTTCTAAATAATTTCTAAAAGTCTAACAAATGATGCAAGAGATAAGTTAGATAAACACTAGTGATACTCAAGAATGAAAGTACAAGACTTTAGCAATGAAACAAGGTTGTAATAAAAGGTGTTTGCAGAGATATATTGCAGCCTTATGGCTGTAACAAACAAGTTTTACAACAGTAAATCCAACCACCAAAACTCATAAACAATCCACCCAAAAGTTGCACTAGGCTAAGTAGATTAATGTGGAAAACTCTTAGCAACTTTTTATGGTTGAAAAGAAAGTTATGAATGAAAATGTGTTAGGGTTTCTGCAGCCCTAATGGTTGTAAATGAATATTTATAACAAAAAAAAGAAATACTTATCCAATTAAAATGCCCTATGGGTTATGACAATCCTATATATTCAAGAAGAGATTGAAATTTAAACCATTTGATTATCTCGTGTTTTCACGTATCCCAATGCAATAATTTTATTTCTCCAATGCAAATTTAAAATTATTAGTTCTTTAACTATTGGGTTATGGAGTCAAATAAAGGGTTAACTATACTACTTCCTTGGGGGTGTAAACCCTCTTACTCCCCAAGGAAAGTAAATCTAACTAGGAAAGTGATAGGAGGGTTTAATCCCTTTTACTTCTCCTAGCAGTACCTTAAGCAACAAATTATTTCCAAGACAAATATTGATGAGCTTTGTGGGGTTGTATCCACTTATACTCCCCAAGAAATTCAACTAGTTAACCTTGCAGCCAAGAAAAAGAGACCATAACAAGATAAAACCCTTCACCTAGATCAAGAATTAACAAGAGGACTTCCACTTTACAAAGAGTTAACCACCAATATACAAGAGAAACACTCTACATGGGGTAGCGCACCACTTCCTTCCACTATTATCAAAGTAAACCATGACAAATGAAAAAGATAGAGAAAATGACCAAGAGTAGCAAAAATTTCAGCCAAGTATCCTTCTCCACATGGGAGAGCTATGTTATGAAATGAGATTCACATGATCTCTATTTATACAAAATGCTTAAAACGTAGCTTGTCCATTTAATTAGGGTAAAACATAAGATAAGGGGTCAACAACCCTTATCTTACCCCTTTACATAAATAATAATATTTAATTTACACTTTTTCAAAGTAGAAATGTTCGACAACACAGGTATTCCAACAGAGGACGAACACCTTCAATAACCACTCACATAACTAGATCAAAGATCAACACACCGATGTTTTCACGTGGTAAAACCCCTATAGGAAAAAATCCACGGCCCCATCCAACGCAACCACTTGGAGAAGTTTATTAATGCAAAAGAAAAATATTATAGAGAGATTTTACAATAACGTTTCTCACAATCGATCATCGGCAAATGACCCTCCATGCTCTTTAAGTAGAGATCATGGACCAATTGGGTTTTAAGCCATGGATCTTTTCCATTAAGATCGAGGAGAGTATGAACCGTCATATCACTCTATGTCGAGAACATATCGTGACTGTCGGATTTCCTAACTACAAATGCATACTAATGCATACTAAAGAAACACACTTTTACCTAATGACATATTAGATCAAGTAGATCTTAACTAAATCCTAAGTGTCTAAATATCCTAACATTGCCCCTTAAGATCAACTTGGGATAGGATTGAAGTATTTACAATGTTGACACAATAGGAGAAGGAAGGAGGAATTAGAGCCTATCCCCCCTTAATGAAAGCTTCTCGAACTCCTAACATAAAGCGAAGTTTGGAAAACTTCACTTCTGTAAGAGACTTTGTGAAAATGTCTACAACTTGATCTTCTGTAGGGCAAAAGAGCACTTCAATAACTTGATCATGAATGAACTTTTTGATGAAGTGCATGTGTAGCTCGATGTGCTTGTTGTGCTGATGTTGAACTGGGTCTTTGGCAAGCTTGATGGAACTTTGATTGTCACACAAAAGGTTGGTCGGATGCTGCTGCTCGAATCCAAACTCTGAAAGGATCCGTCGAAGAAACAAGGCTTCCTGACTTGCATTTACCACTTCTCGGTACTTTGCTTCTATTGAAGAAAGTGCAATATCTTGTTTTTTCTTACAGGCCCAAGTGACAGGTCCTGAACCAAGGCTGAAAATATAACCTATAGTAGACTTCCGATCATCAGGGTCGTCAACCCAATCTGAATCAGTGAAACCAACCAATAAAGGAGTCCCTCCTGAACTGTAATATATCCCCAACTGGATTGTACCACAGACATAGCGAAGTATCATTTTAGCTACTTTCCAATGGATTTCATGGGGTGTTTTCATATACTGGACAACAAGACCAACAACAAAGGAAATATCAGGATGAGTATGAGTCAAGTATAAGAGGCTACCAACTAACTGACGGTACATGGTGGCATCAACTTCAAGAGAAGTACATGTGGAAGTAAGCTTGACTCCAGACTAGAAGGGAGAAGGGGTTGGTTTACAATCATCCATGTGAAAGTGACGAAGAAGGTCACAAGCATACTTAGTCTGAGAAAGAAAAATTCCTTCATTGGTTTGCAAAACTTTGAGGCCAAGGAAATAGTGCAAAAAACCTAAGTCTGTCATTTCAAATTTATTCTTAAGGCTAGTTTTCACATGGTTTAAAAGTTTTGAGTCACTACCAGTAAGGATAAGGTCATCAACATAAAGGACAAGGATTATGAGATGTTTTCCTATTTTCTTGGTATAAACATTAGGATCAGAATGTTATCTAGAGAATCCGGTGTCAATAAGAAATTTGTCCATTTTTGCATACCAAGCTCGGGGAGATTTATTAAGACCATAAAGAGATTTCTTAAGGAGACAAACAAGGATAGAGTCATTCTGGACATATCCAGGAGGTTGTTCCATGTGGATTTCTTATTTCATATCTCCATGCAAGAAGGCAGATTTAACATCCATCTGATTGAACTCCCATTTATGTGAGGCAACAAGGGAAAGAATAAGGTGGATGGAATTCATTTTGGCTACAGGGGCAAAGGTTTCATTATAGTCAATTCCTTCAACTTGGTAGAATCTTTTGGAAACTAATCGAGAATTGTTTCTTTCAACACTTCCATTTGATGCATACTTAGTTCTGTAGACCCATTTACATATGACAAGTTTTCTTCGTTTTGGAGGACATACAAGATCCCAAGTATTGTTTTCCATTAAAGAAATATACGCTTCATTCATTGTTGTATCCCAATCTAGATTACTTGAAGCTTCTACAAATGTCTCTAGATCATGAGTCTCTGAAACTTGAGCCAAAAGAGAAGAGGCTCGCTAGAACTGTGAATGTGTTCAATGCTAATCTGAAGGATCACTGACAAGATCACTAGTTGCTTCTCGTATTGAATGGACCCATCTAAGAAGCGATGGAACTAGTGCTTGTTCAGGTTCAAAGGACTTGTCTAAAGAAAGGTTAGTAGGTAGAGGTGGATTTTCATCCTCACTGTCATCATCTAAAGAAGAAACCTGAATAGGAACAGAAGAAGGCACAAACGCCGAAGATGGATCACGGGTCGAAGAAGGCNTGATGCATACTTAGTTTTGTAGACCCATTTACATCTGACAAGTTTTCTTCCTTTTGGAAGAGGTACAATATCCCAAGTATCATTTGCCATTAAAGAACGATACTCTTCATTCAATGTTGTATACCAATCTGGATGACCTGAAGCTTATGCAAATGTCTCTGGATCATGAGTCTTTGAAACTTGAGCCAAAAGAGAAGAGGCTTGCTGGAACTGTGAATGTGTTCGACATTGATCTGAAGGATCACCGACAAGATCACCAATTGCTTCTTGTGTTGAATGGGCCCATCTAGGAAGCGGTGGAATTGGTGCTTATTCAGGTTCAAAGGACTCATTTGGAGGAAGGTCATCAGGTGGAGGTGGATTTTCATCCTCACTATCATCATCTAAAGAAGAAACCAAAATAGGAACAGAAGAAGGCACAAATGTCGAAGATGGATCGCAGGCCGAAGAAGGCACAACCATTGAATTAGGTTTGCAGGCCAAGATATTTTTATCAAATTTAACATCTCTTCTAAGAATAATTTCATTACAATGTGGTTGAAGAAGTCTATAAACTTTGACATCTTCAGAATAACCGACAAATATACACTTCTCACTTTTAGGTTGCAATGCTTTCCTTTTCTCATCAGGAATGTGAGCCCATGCTATACTACCAAATACATGAAAGTGACTTACATCTAGTTTAATTTTAGTCCAAGATTCTTCCGGTGTTATATTTTTAAGAGCATTTGTGGGAGTGTGATTGACTATGTAATTTGCACAGTTGATTGCTTCCGCCCAATACTTTAGACTTAATCCCTTAGATTGGATCATACAATTAGCCATTTTTTTTAATGTGCAGTTCTTTCTCTCAGCAACACCATTTTGTTGTGGTGTATATGGAACAGTGTGTTGCATTTGGATGCCCTGTGTAGTGCAGTAACTTGTAAAATTAATGTTCACATATTCGCCTCCATTATTTGTTCTTAACCTTTGAATTTGAAGTCCATATTTCTTTTCTACAAGGGCCTTGTAGGCTAAAAAATTGTCAAAAACTTCCCTCTTAAGTTTTAAGAAGTAAACCCAAGTACGTATGGAAAAGTCATCAATGAAAGTTAAGAAATATTTGCACCCTGGAAAATAAGGAGAAGAAAGTGGACCACACAAATCACTGTGAACAAGCTGCAAAAGACCCGAGGCATGCCAAGACGCATGTTTTTCAAAACTGTCTCGATGATGTTTGTCGAGAACACAACCGACACAAACACCATCTCTACATGAAACAAGAGGAAGACTAGTCACCATCCGTTGATTACATAGTTGTTGCAATGAGCGATAGTTTAGATGACCAAACTGCTCATGCGAAAGTTTACTCAAGTCATCGCTATGAGCAATAAAAACTGATGAAAAAGATGATGACCCAAAGTTGTCAAAATTGTACAACCTGGTAATATCATTAACAATTCCAGTCGCAAGAACATTATTAGGATCTTTTAGATCCTTGATTACAACTTGGTGAGGTGAAAACTCTATGGTTTTACCTTCACATGAATGGGCGATTTGATATACCGATAGAAGGTTACAAAAAAGACTTGGAACACATAATACACCATTGAAATGGCCATTTTCTACTTGTACTATTCCATATCCTTCAACACTAAGAGATCTATCATCACCAACAAATATTTTCTTGGTGTTACATTCATTTAGAGTAAAAAATATGTCTCTATCCTTAGCCATGTGATAAGATGATCCTGAATCAATAAGACACTCATCAGAAGAAGAAGTAGAATTTGTGTCGAAGGAGAAACCAGAAGCGGATAGTGCATGTCCATGAGAAGAAGAAGAAGTAAAATCAATATTGATGTTGTTCTTCTAAATATGCCATCTTCTTGAAACATTTGGACTCATCATGACCATATTTATCACAAAAGTTACAATGTCTGTCCGTCTTCTTATTTTTATATTTTGCTCCTTTGTCACCATTAGAAGATGAAGCTTTCTGAGTGAGTTTGAGACCTTTATATTGCTTGTTGTTGTAGCGAGGATGTTGCTTCTTGGGATACTTGGGTTTATCTTTCTGCTGGGTAACTAAGGCTTTGTTGGAGGTACCTGCAGTGTTGATCACTCCAAGTTGTACAAGTTTATATTCCTCTCTAATCAAAGAAGCACAAAAGGACTCAAGAGTGGGTTTTTCATAAGCTTTCCCTAGAGCCTCTCTCATGGCATAAAAGGTAGATACAAACATATAATATGCACTACCTAGCTTAGAAAGAATAAGATAGATGCAACACTCTTCCTCCATTTTTATCTTACATTCTTCACATTCTGAGTGTTTTAAACCTAGATAGATAGTCTCCAAGGCAAGAAAAATCACTTGGACTCAAGGTCAATATTTGATTTTCTATCTGTTGTGCTCGAATAATATTGAGTTTACCAAACATAGATTCAATCTTGTCCCAAGCTTCTTCGGGGTCATCACTTTATTGGAGGTGGTATCTTAAATCAGGAGAGATGGACATCCTGATTAGTTCACATGCTTCATCACTCCTATTAGCCCATTTGGATTTCTTATCATCATCAGTGGGTTCTTTTTCCTTTCCCAAGGTAATCCGGTACAAACCTTTACTTCTTAATAAATCTTCCATATGAGATTTCCATTGGAAGTAGTTGTTGCTGGTAAGCAAGACATTACTTGTAGAATCCATATTAAATATGCAGATAATGTGGATTTAAAAAATTAAATTGATGATCTGGATGAAAATATCTCAAAAAGTTATGTGGTTTAAAAAAAAACGGCACTGAAAACGGACTTCCGATGTGAAAGTTATGTCATTTTAAAGAAAGGCGTAAACGTTGACCAACTGACCACGTGATAGTGTAAATTGTTTTATGAAGTGACCCACTTTTATAAAGANAATGTTTAAGCCATTATTATAGTTCTTTTCATTTCAATAGATAACAATAGCATAACACAAGATCACTGAGAAATACACAATCACAAGAGACACAACATTTATCCTAGGAAACCCTTTAGGGGAAGAAAACTCAGCAAAACTTCCTTATTATAGATAGCCAATACAATGCCAAGAGATAACTCAAGCTAATACAAAAGATCCTCTCCCAAAGATGTGCCACTCTCTCTCTCTCTTCTCCAACTACAATTCTGAAACTTGTCTCTCAATGAGCAAGTGAGGTGTGTATCTAAGTGAGGTGCTAGCCTCCTTATTTATACAAATTTGGCACGTGTGAAGTGTCTCTTCATTGGAAGGGGCAACTTCTCAAACTGGGTGGTTATAACCACCTTTGTTATATTCTGGGGCCTCTTAAATATATTCTGGGGATGAATTTTTCTTTTGCCTATTACAATTACATTATGACCAATCCGCAAAAGGGGATTTGGTCCTTTTACAATAGCCGACATGATCAATCCACAATGGGGATTGATCCAATGAATAATTTATCAAATAATAATAAGAATACACTTTGCAGTTACATTATTTCAACACTCCCCCTTAACAAGGGTATTCTTCAACAGCATCAGACGAGAGAGAGAGAGGACAACATCATCAACAACATCAAGTGGGTGAGAGGACAACATCATCAATATCATCTTGGAACACTGACTGACATATCTATAAATCATCAAAAGTTTTCTTCATCGGCAACATCGTCATTCTCAAAGGAATGCAATCATCATCTGCATCAATATGAATTAGTATAAAACTAATACATCATCATCACAGCACGAGGCTGGCTCATCATCAGAATACTGGACTGGCTTTACGTCACAGTTGTAAGGTTGGAAGCACAGTGCTCATCTTTCTTTACATCATAGCAGTCAAGCTGGAAGAAACAAACTCGTCCTTCTTTACGTCATAGCAATCAAGCTGGAAGCAGGATACTAGACTAGATTTATGTCATAGCTGTCAAGCCGGAAGCACAATTCTAGTCTCATCTCATAGTCTTCCTTTACGTCACATCAGTCAAGCTGGAAGCAAGAAACTCGTCCTTCTTTACATCAAAGAAATCAAGCTGGAAGTAGGATACTAGATTGTCTTTCGTCACAGCTGTCAAGCCAGAAGCATGGTTCTAGTCTCATCTCATTGTCTTGCTTTACATCACAACCATCAAGTTGGAAGCAAGATACTAGACTAGATTTACGTCACAGTTGTCAAGCTGGAATCACAATACTAGTCTCATCACATCTTCTTGCTTTACATCACAACCATCAGGTTGGAAGCAAGATACTAGATTGGCTTTACGTCAAAACTATCAAGACGGAATCATAGTACTAGTCTCATCACATATTATTTCTTTACGTCACAGCACTGAAGCTGGAAACAAGAGATGTCTCATCACAGCAACTACTCCTCCTTTCAATGAAGGCCCTTTTGGACTATACCAATCTTATCTTGAAAGTGCTCAAACTTTACATGAGATAGAGGCTTGGTTAACACATCAGTAACCTGTTTATCCGTGCTAACGTACTAGATATTTAAGGCTCCTCTTTGCATCATGTCATGGATGTAATGATATTGGATGTCTATGTGATTCGACCTGTCATGGAATACATGATTCTCTATCATCTTTATGTAGCTTTGGTTTTCACATAGGATCATGGTTTCTTCCATCTCTAGGTCAAATAGACCGATCAACAACTTTTGAAGCCATATAGCTTCGTAGCTGGCAAAACATGCAACAATGTATTCTTCTTCTGTTGTGTTGAGAGCAATGATGGATTAATTCCTACTCTACCACGAGATCATGGATGATCCCAAACTAAAACAACATCCTGAAGTGATTTTCCTTTCAGAAACACTTCCTGCCCAATCTGCATCAATATATCCACTCAATGTGAAATCATGATCTCCATCATAGCTAAGACCACAATCTATTGTACCCTTAAGGTACCTCTTCACATGTTTTGCAGCCACTAGGTGAACATGTCTGGGTTCTACCAGAAATTGAATCAAGTTCTTCACAACAAAACAAATGTTTGGTTTGGTGTTCATCAGGTACATCAACGATCGAATAATCTGTCTGTACAACGTGGCATCAATCAATTCTGATGAAGTGTTGACCAGGAGCTTCAATTTTGCTCCCATGGGTGTATTCATGGACTTGCATTCCAACATGTCAAATATCTTCATGATTTTGACTGCATACTTCCCTTGGTTAAGGAAGATCCTCTCTGGACTCTACCATACATCAAGACCTAAGAAATAATGCATTAGGCCAAGGTCTTTCATTTCAAATTCTGAGGCAAGTCTCTTCTTACATTCAGTGATGAGATTTTCTTCTCCGGTTAAGAATAAGTCATCCACATATAGCAGTAATATTACTGGCTCATCATTCATAAACTTGAAGTAGAGGTTAGAATCTTCTTTACTCTTGGTAAATCCCAAGCTCATAAGAAAGTTGTCTATTCGTCCATACCAAGCTCTAGGAGCTTGCTTCAATTCGTACAATGCTTTCTTCAACCTGCAAACATGAGACTTCCTTTCTTCAACTTCAAATCCTTGAGGTTGCTCTATATACACTTCCTCTTCGATGACACCGTTTAGGAAATATTTCTTTATGTCCATCTGGTGCAGCTTCCACGTCATCTTAGCTGCAAGGGCTATGATGGTTCTAATTGAAGTGTATCTGGCTACAGGAGCGAATGTATCTTCATAGTCAATGCCTTATTTTCGAGAAAAGCCACGAGCGACAAATCTTTCTTTATACTTCTCAATACTTCCATCAACAACATGTTTTATTTTGAAGAGCCATTTGGAAGATACCACATCTTTACTCTTCGGTCTAGGAACTATTTCCCATACATCATTCTTTATTATGGATTGGTATTCCTTTGTTATGGCATCTTCTTATTCTTTCCTCTGAATGGCTTCTTCAAATAAGGTAGGCTCTTCCTCTAGAATATCACACATCAAAGCCGTATAACTGGAGAATGGATTTGGTCTTTTCACCTATCTCATAGTTCCTTCGAGAACACCATACTTCTCTACATATTGAATAACTTCTCTAGCCCAAGATGGATTTCTTGTATGGAGGATCGTCATCTGAGGAGGTTCTTGAATTTCTAATATATCATGGTCTTCTAGAATTTCCTCATCAAGGGAAGTTACGACTTCCCCCACCGGTTCTATGGCTCTGGGAACCTCCCTCATTGCAGTTTTGGGGATTACGGGTTCCTCTTCATATGCTTCTTCAAGATGACATCTTCTTGATTTCTTGAGCATTGCATCTTCATCAAAGGTCACATCCCTGCTAATCTCAATGTGATGGTGACCTGGTATATAGATTCTGAAGGCCTTGGAGACCGCATAGTATCCCACAAATATTCCCTTCTTTCTTGAAGGTTCCATCTTGTTTCTCTTCTCTTTCGGTATATGAATAAATACTGGACAGCCAAATATTTTGAGATGGCTTACCTTTGGCTTCTTTCCGGTGAACATCTCTTCCGGGGTCTTGAGACCAAGTGCACTATGGGACAATCGGTTCTGCACATATACAACTACCATTGTTGCTTCTTCCCATAACCACATAGGAAGATCTTGATCATGGATCATAGTCTTCATAGCTTCTATTATCATTATGTTCTATCATTCAGCTACACCATTTTGTTGGGGATTATAGGGAGTAGTGAGTTCCCTCTTGATCCCAACATCTTTGCAAAAGTTCACAAACTCTTTTGAGGTATATTCTCCTCCATTATATGACCTGAGTATCTTAATCTTTCTTTCAGAAAGATTCTCTATCAAGGCTTTGAATTCCTTGAACTTGTTGAACACTTCATCTTTAGATTTCAAAAAATATACCCAGGTATTACGAGAATAATCATCAATAAATGATACATAATATACATACCCACTAATGGAGGATGATGGAATTGGGCCACATACATCTGAATGAATGAGCTATAGGACTCCTTCTTCTTTGTTGTCTCTCTTCAGAAAATGGTTCTTGATGTTCTTCCCTTGTGCACATCCATTACATACGCCTTCATGGTCAACCTTGACTTCTGGTAATCCTATGATTGCTTTGCATATGTATGGTAATGCCTTGTAGTTGATGTGAGCTAATATTCTATGCCAAAGTTCACATGATTTTTCAATGGCATGGGTCATGGCAGACTCTGAGTGACTCTTTAGTTTATACAAGCCATTTTCTTCACTTCCAATGATGATTGCTTCATTTAAGAATTCTCCTTTATCCCACATAAGAACTTATCCACCTATAAAGGAAACTCTAAAGACTTTCTTTTCTAAAGATGAAATGGAGAGTAGGTTCTTAGTCAAACCTGGTACATATAGTACGGCCTTTATTTTTAGTGAATTCCCTAAATTCAATTTGTGGTTTGATTCTCCCACTCCCTTGATGGGATATTGGTAATCATCTCCAAGTGTCACTTTCTGAGAAAACTTCTTTTTTGAAATACAAGAGAGAATGTCTCTTTGTC
>JZKD02S0137376.1:0-10445 GCA_000966675.3 Picea glauca
CCCAGGGGATCCCCGAGAAGGCAATAAAAAGCCTCTCGATAAGAAACTAAGGGACCCTAAGAAAAATGAAATAAATAAGTGCAAGACCTAACCAAGAGGATGGGAGGTCTCATCACGAGTCGGCCAATTATGTTCATAAGTATTCCGCGGTATCACATTGCCACCATCTGGTCACCAAACCAGGGCAGTGACCTTTGGTTGCATGGCCAAAGAAAGGGGGGTCTCATCACGAGCCAACTTTCTCGTTTCTGCGAAGGTACTAGTGGGTAACATTGTCAGCTCTAGCCACCAAGCCAAGGCAGTGTCCTCTTCATCAAGGCTTGTAGTAAAATGCAAATAAAGAAAGATAAGGAAATAAGGGCTTGGAAAAAATGCATCCATGACGGGTACAGCTCGCCTCCTACAAAGGCACCCACAGAAAACACCAGCCCTTGGTCTGACTATGACTTGACATCCCTTAGACCATATCACCACGTTATACATGGTTTGAATGACCCTTTGAGGAAACTTCCCATCACTTGTGGGTATTAGCCCAATAGGTTACCTTGTTAGTTTCCCTAGCTTTGTATAGTGGGTTTGTGTAATGTCTTTGAGCTCTTAGATGATTTGTTAGGGATTTCATGCATATGTTTGATAATCTTAATGATGAAATATGATTTACATTGCTATGATGTCTAGGACTGATGAGCCCCTGGAGGGCGTAGTTTTTTATGTGCAGGACCATGCCCGGCGGACAGGTACCAGAGGATCGGTGCACGTGGGGAGATGATTAGTTCGGACCTCCATGGGGCTGAAGAGCCCATCAGGTGGTTGTTGGGATGGTCGAGGCAGGACAGAGTTGTGATGAGCCCTGGCACAGAGAAGAATAAGGATGCCCTCATCAGGACGTTTTGGGCATAGACTTGACCCATGGGGATCAACCCTTTGCAGATGGGACGATGGCCTTGTTGATCAGGATGCCACCAGGGCAGGATGGACGACTTCTAGANGTTGATTACAGGTTGGTGCATGGTTGATGCAATTGTTTATGGTACAGGTTGATTATAGGTTGGTGCATGGTTGATGCACTTGTTTATGGTACAAGTTGATTACAGGTTGAGGTACAATTTGATGCATGGTTCATACTTATTGGTACAGGTTTATAGAAGTATATCTCACAATGATAGTGTGACAGTGGTTCCATCATTCTACTTCTACTTCAGGGTGGTAGGACAGGGCAAGGAAAGGTGGTTGTAGCCACCTTTCGGTTGTAGCCACCTTCCGGTTGTAGCCAGAGAACATTCGGGGTTGTAGCCTCCTTTTGGTTGTAGCTAGAGATTTTGGGAGTTGGAGCTTCCCTCAGGTTGTAGCCTGAGAAACTAGGAGGTTGGAGCCTCCTTCTAGTTGAAGTTGAAAACAAAGGAAGTTGGTGCTTCCAATGAATGTAATTCTTCAAGACATATAAGAAAAAACATTCCTTGGTTTTCTCCCGATTTGGGTTTCCATGTAAAACACTGGTGTACTGTGCATGTGTGTGATTGTTTATTTATTACTTCTCATTATTGTATAATAATTCTACATTGATATAACATTTGAAGAAAAAGGATTATAATTACGTTATTATTGATTCACCCCCCCTCTCAGTAATCCAAAATTTCCTTCATGGCTTGACATGTTTAAGCTCTAGGATCTACCCTTAGATAAAAGGGGCCGACTTTGATACCAATTGTTTTTCAACTGAGAGGGGGNACCTCTTCTTCTTTATATGATAAGTAATCTTTACATTCTGTACATTATCATACTTATGAGCACCAACTCATAATGAGGCTACAACCTCTGTTTTTCAAGCTGCAACTTGCTAAGAATACCAACTCTCTGTTTTCTCTAGCACCTACTAGAAGGAAGCACCAACTCCATGGTTTCTCTAGCACCCACTAGAAGGAATCACCAACTCCCTGATTTCTCTAGCACCCACTAGAAGGAAGTAACAACTCCCTAAGTGTTCCAACACCAACTGGATAGAAGCAACAACTTCCAGTCATACAGGCACCAACCTGTATAATAGAGAACAACAGTTCTCCCTTGCACCACCCTGCCACCCTGGTTTCTCTGGATGCAACTAGATGGAAGCTACAACTCCCTGTGTTCAAGCACCCACTTGAACCTCTGAGGACAACAATCCTCCCTAGCACCTCCCTACCACCCTGAAATATAAATCTTTGCTACTGAAACTTATTATAGTGATATAATGTTCATCAATGGCTTACCAGTCTCATCATTGTTCTGCTACACTGCTCTGCTCTCCTGTATCCGTGTCTCTCTGCCTGCATCTTCTTGCACTTTCTGATCTTCTGCTCTTCTCTACAAGTGCATATCAACCTTCTTTTACTGTCTCAACTATGCATCTCTATTCTTTGCTTCTGCTGCGCTTTATGCTTTGCGTCTTATATTGATTCTCTGAATTACGCCTCTTCTGTGTATTTCAGCTCCTGCCCACATCATGCCATTTCCCCGTGTGTAATTCCTCTACACAGCAAGACCCATCTCTTCTTTGTTCTGCATTCTTATAGTCTCTGTGCACCTTGTGCATCCCTCATGCACAATGCTTCTGCATGCTCTTCATGTCCAGTGCTCTACCTGATCATCATTGCAACTCTTCAGCTTCTCTAGCTGTCAAACCCATGTGTCCATCATCACTAGGTGTTATGCTGAGATTCCTTAGCCTGTCTAGCAGTCGAGACTCTTCGTCTTCTCTATCACAGTCGATCTCATCCTCTTTGTTGCAGTTACAGGCTTCAACACTCTTCCATCTCTCAATCGCCTCCTGAACAGTCTTCATTCCACTGGGAGATGCCTTGAGACTCTTCATCTTCTCTGGTGATCACCCTGAAGTCTCTTCCAATCCTCTAGCAAAAACAATCAGTTGTTTCTAGCAGTTACATTGTGAACCTCCAAAAATTGCATCAACAACTGAATCGCCACTGATGGATTAATTGTGAAGAGAAACATTATCCCTTCGATCATATTCCCAAATAACCTGCACTGTTGGATCATAAATGATGGGTCTCGTGCTTATTTCGCCATTTCACAATTCAACATTTCGACATTTCAGCATTCCTGTGGTGAGGCATCTCGTCTGTCCAAGTCGTGATCTCCAAAATGGAGATTAGCTTCATGCTACCTCCTCCTTTGAGCCTTCGTCGATGTGACCATAGGTTATGACCAGGGGCCAATTCTGAACACACATTTCACATTTCATGTTTCGGGGATTCTGTGATGAGTCATCTCGACTCTCCATGTCCCAACCTCCAAAATGGAGCTTGTCTCTTCGAGCTCTTCTCTACATCTCTTTGACGATGTGACCAAGCGCTTATCTATACATCGCTTTGGCAATTTCGCATTTCGGCACTTCAGGACTCTTGTGATGAAGAGTCTTGACTCTTGACTCCTCCTACTCCCGGTATCCGAAACTCCGGTCGATGTGCCTGTTTTAGGATTTTCAGTGTTTCACATTTTGGCACTTCGGGACTCTTGTGATGAAGAGTCTCGAATCTTGACTCCTCCAACTCCTGGTATCCGAAACTCCGGTTGATGTGCCTCTTTTGGGATTTTTGGTGTTTCACATTTCGGCACTTCGGAACTCCTGTGATGAAGAGTCTCGACTCTTGACTCCTCTAACTCCCGATATCTAAATTCTGGTTGATGTGCCTGTTTCGGAATTTTCGGCTTTTCACATTTCGGCACTTCGGGACACATGTGATGAAGAGTCTCGACTCTTGACTCCTCCAACTCCCGCTATCCAGAACTCTGAAATGGAGTCTTTGTTTATGATACCCAAAATGGAATTTAGCTTCTGATCTTGCCATGTGATCATCATTGTGCTGATGGTCGTGATATTTTCCATCAATGACAAACACACATACTCTGCACTCTGCATGCACCTCTACACTATCTCTTCTGGTCTTCACGAGCTTTCTCTACTACGTCTTCCCAAAATACTTTGGGTGCCCGCCTGACACATTATACCTGTACTCAAGCCATCATCGTTGCTGTACTTTCCATCAATGACAAGCATACGCTTCCTGTAAAACATGCCAACATGTAGATGTTCACATTTTAGGTATTTCTCCCTTGTGGAGGTGATGGGTGAGTTGCAACCATTTACTGTTGTTGCGGGGGAAAATGATTCATTACAACAATAGGTTGTTGTTGGGCATTCCATTGGGATAAGTATCCGTGAATTTCATCCATCTGAGGAAACTTGTTAGTAGGATGATATCTA
Source organism: Picea glauca (assembly GCA_000966675.3). Classification (NCBI taxonomy): domain Eukaryota; kingdom Viridiplantae; phylum Streptophyta; class Pinopsida; order Pinales; family Pinaceae; genus Picea; species Picea glauca. Next base: position 4,262 of record JZKD02S0137376.1, read on the forward strand.
GTGCATATCATGCAAAGGAATTTCATTCTCTTTGGCTCAATAGTGCCTCCCTCATTAACATTTTGATTAGAGGAAGGGCCTTTCCAAAGAGTAGATTTTTTTTTTTCTTTTTGCCTCCAGGTTGTTGAGAATTATTCGGATTAATGGATTGTACCAAATGAATGTCGTAGATCTAGGTGGGGACTAAGTAATTTGGAAAAGATTATACAATGGTAGGAGTATTAGAAGATATGTCCATATGACCTATTTGAATTTGCAACTCACCAATGGAGGTATGGGAAATATAACCAATCACACCATCGACATGTGGTCTTAGGACAGGTTTTAGAGGATCTGTGGATTATTGAGGAGTATGAGGTTTCAACTCATATAATGTGTCAGACTAAGAATAAATCAAATCTAAATGCTAAGAACACAATATAACATTCTCTTTGGTTAAAGCCCCTAACATAGATACATATTTCATGAAATTAGGAAATAAAGACTTAACAAACCAATCTAATAGAAGTTCATCATGAATTATAGATCCGATGAGCCTACATTGCCATCTCCACTCATGGATATGATCAGAGATATGAGTAGCGGTATTCTGATGTAAATATGTCAAAATTTCAGTTATGATTTCATAATGGATTGAGATTTGGAAATGGGTCAAAAAGGCCATCATTGGGGATGAAAAACATGAAAGGAGGCACTTCGTAACTAAATGTACCATTTTGCGACACTCCCTATCAAGGTTTGCTAGGAAAGATGCAACCTAATACTATTATCCACCAAGGAGTTTGAAGAACAACATATGTGAAAGGTCATAATCTTGGTAGAAGGATCTTCTCCGAACTTTCCGTTGAACTTGGGTATGTTTGATGGTAATTTTGTAAGAACAACCGATCAATATGGTTGATTTTTGATGGGGTTGTTTTTCAAACAAGATAAATATGGTAAGTTCAATGTGGCCAAGAATGGTAACCAGGGAGTTGCAAACGTATTGTGATGGATAGATGATGGACCTTGGTTTCTCGATGGAATCATCGATCCCATCACTCAACTACCCCGAGGAATATTACTGTCCCTAGTGATAGTAGGAAATATAGTTGTCGGGCAAAACCTAGGATTAATTCTCCAACCAAAAGGAAAACCTGCATTATGTGTAGCTGAATTACCATGGGTATACAAGAAACATGAAGAAACCCACTACCAACATTAAAACCAATGCTTCTTCTCTCACTGAAAATGAAACAAGACATAGCCACCCATGGATTCATAGGGGGAGTACTTAATATAGGTTAACCGGTTGAAGGAAGATATGTGACCAATGGTATTCCCCAAAAAGGAACACCTAATTCCTGATCCATAGACATGGGAGTGACTATTGAACTCATTAATGGAATGGAAGAAGCAATTATAGATCCTCCAGATATAATGGGTGAAGAATGAATAGGTCCTCCAATAGTGGATGACCCACTGACACCCAAAATTGTGTGAGAACTACTCAAAAAAGAAAAAGGTCCACAAAAACAAAGTCCACCCAATAAAATAGGTGAAGGTTCCGTAGACTCTATCAAAGTTTGATTAAAATGAAAATGGGTATTTTTGTTAGTGGATTCGATCTCTACATTTTCAATATCATCTAAATATGATGTGTGAGTCTAAACAACCATGTTTTTGTTGTCTAGTGTAGATAACCACTACCTTACGATCGAAATTCTTCAATCTTAGGAGGAAACCCTTATTGTCTACGAGAGTGTGGTGAAGAGGTTGGTCAACCACAATGAAATATGTGTTTAAAATAAAATAAAAATATCATAGGCCAATTGGACACAACCATAGATAACACCATAACAAATCTACAAACTCTAATAAATAAGCTACTGACAATCAAATGGGCCTTTCGAAAACCAAAATTTTGAGGTGATGAAAATCCTTAGTCTTGGCTAGCAAAGGTTAGAGAGACAACTATGGTAATATTCTTGTAGTAATCATCCAAGGTGAAAGTACCCTCATGATGATGGGCACCCTCCAAGGGAGTTGAAATGGGGATTATATGTTTGCCTCAAGTACCACAATCACTTCCCACTTGTAGTCACCCGTGTGATTCCCTAGGAAAAGTCACTATGGTTACCACTTCAAAATTGGTGATCGGGAGGACCATTCATGAGTCAAAACTACATGTATGGGAAGGAAGCAAATCCCAAAATTTTAGAGAGAAATTTTGTCACTTCACTCCAAAACTGTTGTACATGTAATAATCCCATGAACACTAAAACAAGTAAAGAGGGGATATCACTCTAGTTGCTTTTAGTGTGACCTCTTGCTTGAAACCCATGTTAGAGGTGCTTTTTATCAAGTGATCCTTTCTAATAATGGATTTTTACACTCATTAATCAATTCCTAGTTTGGTGGTGGCCTTGGAGAATTAACTCTCCAACCCTACACCAAGGCGCTAGATCTAATACTAAAATGTAATTTCTATAGAGAAAACATCTAGTTCTTTTTACATTGACATTTCTTTTAGGTCTATTGTTTACTCAAGAAATGGAATGAACTTTAGTGATGTTCTTGACTCTTTCAATTAAGTGAATTTATTAAGGTGATAAAAAATGCAAGAGAATGCAATTTTTATTTTTGTTTGATGAACACTATGTAACTGAAAGCGAGAAATAGCTTTACTTTTTTTTTTTTTTACTTTTCAAATAAATATGTAACAATCACTCCTAAACAAAAATACCAAAACATATTTTTTGCAAGAATTTTCAGATCTCTAAAATCAAACCAACTCCAACACACAACTTTTCGCTAAAAATTACAAAAAGCCTAAAAAATGATATGCAAATATATAATGCAATTCATATTAACCCTTTCATTATTCGAAGGAGCTAAGACTACAAATAGCTACGTTTTTTAAACAATGATATGTATTTATTTTTAACCCTTTTTCGATTCAAATGAGCTAAATATGCAAAATCTAAGATGATAAACAAATGTAATGTAATCTCTCTTTAAACTCTTTTTCGATTCAAATGGGCCAAAAATGAAAATACCTAAGGTGCATAGGTCAATCAATGATCACCACCAACTTTTCAAAAGCAAATAAATACTCAATCAAATAGGCATAAAAGGAGAAAACCCCAAAAAATCACCTACAAGACTTAGATGCGCATGTTTGTTTAGTAACACGTGGTCGTAGAGGCATGGCCATGGGTTGTTTTGCAACAACACACAATCAGGTCCTGTGGCCATGGGTTTTCTAAAGATAAATCACAATCATACACATCTTTTTTGAGAGTAGTTGTGAGCACAAGAAAAACTAGGGAATTTTAGAAAAATGACCACCCAGAACATGATCAAATAGGCATGCAAACACTTAGGATTTAACTGTGCACACTATAGAGTCAACATAATCTCCCTAAAATGAAAAGGAGCAATAAATCACTTGAGAAAACTAAGGAAAGACTTACAAGTTCTCTCCCTAGTGGAGTCGACAATTTTGTTATAGGGTAATCTACCTATAGATAAGTAGTCAAAACCGCCACTAAATGACTACAACTCAATGATAGACAAAGGGATAGACAACGTCTTACCATCTCCTAAGAATAACACATGTTTTCAAAATTAAACATGAGAAGAAAGAAGGTACATACTTGATTATGGATATTTTTCCAACATATCCAATGGCTTACACTTGACCTCACTATAACTCTGCTTATTCACCACCAACTTGCACAATCAATCAACATGTAATATTTTTCTGATTCTTTCATAAGACTATAAATGGAAACTTGCATGATTAAAGTATTAATTTAATAATATCAAGCTAAAATAGATCCATGGAATCTCATAAAAGATGCAAGAGAAATACATAAACATAGAGTTTTTTTGGGGGGGAGAAGATAGATCTATATTTATTTAAAGAGAGTAACAACAATAATGATTACCTTGAGATTCACCATTGTATTCCTAGCGCCAAAACCCAAAGTCCTCCTCTTTAGTCCTAAGTCCACCTCCATCGAACACGCACAATTTAGAACCATAGCATGGAAATATAACCAAGTGAATGGCTAATACTCCTCACCTAGGCTCATATCACACTAATGTTGATGGTCATCATTCAACAGTGGTATCACACTTAAAACTAAGGGTTATTTCTACAAATACCTAGCATAAGGATGCTTGCATATGGACCTCCTTTCCCTTAGCTTTGACTCTCATACTTATAGATTCTTGAGGAGCTAATGATAGGTTGCATGACACGAATAAATATGAAGATACAATCCATGCACAACTTTCATAAAGTGGCCGTTCTTAGTTTTCCTCATGAACTTTATTATTTTTTAATATTTAAGGGACATTCGTAGGTTTTATATTGGGAAAACACTATTGGTTGTGTCTATTCCCAGGAAAAATATAACTGGTTGCGCCTGTTCCAAGGAAAAATGCAGTCGATTGTGCCTATTCCAAGGAAAAACACATATGACCACCCTTCTTCCTAGGAAAAAGAACCACCTCAATATACTTCTGCTAGTTAAGTGTTATGTGAGAAAAATATTCATGATATGAAAATATATGTTGGCATTCTACATCTACCTTGGCCTATGGTGCCAAATAAATATGTAACATGTGACTTATGATGACTTGGATGGATGGACTAGGTTTAATTGTGATAAGTTGGGCACACTTAGGTAGACTTGGGAACATTGTTGGGCACATTGCTAGGTGCATTTGTTAGAACGAAGGGGATTACAAGTTCAAGGAAAGTCCCATATAAAAGGAGGACACCTTAAAGTGATATGGAATGGAAGCAAGAAGTTCTTGAAGTCATTCACCGAGAGTGCAAGGAGTTTTGCAATTGTGTCAAGTTCAGGTTAGGGAACAATGGGACAAATTGAATTGGTTGAGTAAGGCGAAGAAGAAGATAAGACTTATAGGATATAGGACGATAGTTTCTTCAAGGGTTGGATTGGAATTTCTCATTGTCACTTGTGCCTTGTGTAATTGTAGTTTGTAAATGAGCTAGAGGCAATTGCTCGTTCTCCTCTATTGTACATTGTAAGAATATTCATATTATAAAGTTTTAGGCACCTACCTATACCCATGTATTGTGGATGTTTTATGACTATTGGATGTCATTTTTCCTTGGATTACTATGTATTGGCTAAGTTTTAAGTACTTCTAGGATGTTTTGAGGTTGTGGTTGGACGCATGACTATTGTTGTGTTAATAACTACATATCAAAATAACATAAAAACCTCATAATAAGTACTCAATGTCTTGAAAAAGAGAGAATTTTAGATAATAAGCCTCTTCGAGGGGGTAACCTCCTTATACACCACATAAATTTACAAATACAAAATGATTCCAAATGAAAAAGGTCTCCTTGGTATAGGAGACTAGGAGTTACAATTACAACTAATGGACCCAAACCGACATAAATAAAATAACAATTCTAATGTAATATGCCCCAATTAAGGGGTAATGTGCTAATATTTAGGGCTTAACATGCCCCTCCCCTTTAGACAAGTGTTGTCCACAAAGCTTGAGTAATTGTGGATGCTTCTGTATAAAAGACTCATCTTCCCAAGTGGAATCTTCAGCAGACAATTTCTTCTATTTAATGAGATACTCTTAAATGGATCTATTTCTCAGCTGGCTAATTCTTGTGTTAGTGATAGCTTGAGGTTCCAATATAATTTTTCCTTCCTCGTCAAGTTTTGGAAATATATTTTGAATTGGGATCATGGATGATTTTAGGGGCTAAATTTCGCTCATGGGCTAATTTTCCATGGTTTTTCAAAAAATGAGATTCATTATTTTCAAAATGATTCGCCCAAATTCTATAGGATAAAATTATTTTACCTTAAAAATCGCCAAAATTTTATAAAAACTATATTAAATCCTTAGAAATTTGAATATTTTTACAAACATATCGCCAAACATTTATAGTTGGTATATGAAGGATTAGTAAGATTCGCCAAGGTTTCTACATTTTAAAATAAATTTCCATCCTTAAAATCATCCCTGATTGGGATCTTGTCACCTATAACCTTCTTTAAGCATGAAACATAGAAAATTGGGTGTGTTGGACACACCTACCACACTTAGAGGGGGGGTGAATGAGTGTGGGGTTCTTTTTCCCAAAACTTCCCTCTTGCACAAAAACTCATCAATTAGCATTCAAAATTTATTCATT